>QVNW01000673.1:0-26974 GCA_014825475.1 Pseudomyrmex flavicornis | reverse complement strand
CTACCGCGCCGCTAGGCGCGCTTTGAAAGGAATATGAAAAATATTCAATCTCACCCCAGAGTTTCAATCTCACCCCCGATTACGGTATACTATCCTTCGTTTATTCGCACACATTTCTTTATTTCGTCTTCTTTCCTATTTCTCGTTTTTTAATAATAAATTGTTTATTTTATTGTACGCGTGCGTACATATATATATATATATGTATATATATCAGTAGACTCTGTTTACACATATGTACATATATTATAAGATGTACCGTTGACTCACTTCTTGACCCTTTACCGCACCATGCAATAATATACTCGCTAAAACAATCTCATGCTGCTACAACTCTGCGGTAGTATGTGCAACCTTTTTTATCTCATTCTTAATAATCTTATGGTTAGAAAACATAACTACATACACACACACACACACACACACACACACAGAGAGAGAGAGAGAGAGAGAGAGAGAGAAAGAGAAAGAGAAAGAGAGTACACATTCACATACACATTTTTATGCTACATCTATTTAAGTCTATCTAAATGAAAATCAAATGTACTTTGTGCGATTTATATTTGACATTTAAAAGAAACGTTCACTTTGAAAGAAAGATCTTTATGGACCTTCTTGTATAATCATTGCGGAAAAACCGAAAGTGCAAGTCATGTCAGTAGTGTAATCGCTGGCGTAAATCAAGAACCGCTGCAGCAATCGCAATCTAAATGCAAGAATTAATTTTTCAAGAGCCGCATTATGCGAACCGCAAGATTCACATATATTCAGCATATTTTTTATTTCTTTTCGTCATAACATGCAGAGTTTATATAATACATATAGGAGATGCAGATTCGTTCTGTTATTTTTTCGAAGAAAAAAACTAAAACAAGTTGTAATCTTTCTATTATTATTCAGTTGCACTATAAATATATATCTCTACGATCAAATGTATATAATTTTGCTTTATTGTTTTATTAATTTTTTAGACTATGTCCAAATTAATCTATTGCATTCATTAGACTTTAAACGCGAAACATCTACAGCGTCTGGCCAGTACTTTTAGAATAATGCGACGCACATTTAGCAAATACCATTTAGCAGAAAATAACTCGAAAAGTCGCAACGATCTTTTGACGGAAACAACGATATTGTGCTATCGCGACAGTATTGAGATTAACCGCGAATTGCCAATTGCGAGGACAACACAGAGGCAGTGTAATTAGACAAGTCTGATACCAATCAATTATACACGGGAGTAGCAACGATACGAAAAACGACTTTGTTACGGATTCTCGTTATAGAACAGCTTCAATTTTCAACGTGCGTTCTCACCAAAACCGAGCAAAGCAAGACCCACTTTGAGTTCGTTCGTCGTTTACTGATCGATCCTCTCTGCGATTAACCTACCGTTATAGACCGTTTTTAAAATATTCACGCGTTAAGTGCAAGAAAAGATGATAACATTTAAGAATTTATCGGTTATACTCGAGAATTTATCGAATAACTCTTTATATGTTGATAATTTATTAATAACAGTAACCAATCAACATAACATAGACACACATACATATAATAACAAAGATGAGTAAAAGTAAAAATGATTCATTACAATTTAATTATCTAAGAGATGTAAGATAATTATTTATATATAAGTGTAGGAGCGTATATAAATATGAGAATAATAACACACACATATATTATAATAGATATTATAAACATTTGTTTTTTTTATATAATAGTGAACTAATCATTGATAAATAATCTGAGATTTATTATATCTTTCCCGATCGCGTATAACCTTATTCACTCCAGTAGTTGAATGTTGTTACTTTATTACTGATATCTTTATCATTTATTGCGTGATACTAGAGCTAAGAAATAGAGAAGATCAGATATAAAAAGACGAGGAGAGAGAGAGAGAGAGAGAGAGAGAGAGAGAGAAAGAAAGAGAAAGAGAAAGAAAGAGATCTGGAAGGGTAATAAGTATACGACAAGCAGAAAATATTAGAGAAAATAAAAAAGACTCTTTGATGTTATATTATAGTAAGGAGAGAAAAGTCGATTACAGAGTCAATAGATAAATGTCTACGATGGACACTTCCGACATAACAAAATCTTGCAAAAACCTCAATTCAATTATGCTACTAAAAAAGGGTCTAAAGAAGAATCTAAACTTCTGGCGTATTCTCTTATGTTATTTTGCTGTTTCAACAGTTATCATAGACATTTACTTACATCTATGTTCTGGTTTTAATTGATTCTCTTCTTCTTACTGCCAGAAAAATTTGCAATATTATTTGTATTTACCAGCAAATATACGATATAATATAATCAGTATACTTGCTGATAAACATGAAAGTCCATCATATACAGTTTGATCGTACTTTAAACTAATAAGAGGATAATTTAATTTTTATGTGACTTCACAAAGCAATATAGAAGATTTTTTTTATATGTTAGTTTTGAATACAATTATAAGATATATAAAAGATTAATATTATAAGATATTTAAAAGAATTATAAGATATATAAGCAATTATAAGATATATAAAAGAAAACATATATATCAGTAACATTCCATTAACTCACAATAAGTTCACAAAAAAAAAATACATGTGTCGAAGAAGTAGGATTGGTTTATTTTTTCATAGTTGATTATAACAAAATAACCACTTCTGGCAATCTACGATTGACGAGGAAAGCTTTAATAAACCTCTGCAAAACAGCAATATCCGAAGGCTGCTTACGAGATTATGAGCGTTTAATACAACTGCAATGTACCGATTAGCGACACAAAACATTTCCGGATCTATCTATCGTTCAATAAGAACGGGTCAAGTGTATGCTTTTATTCTGCTGGTGTGTATCTATTTTGGAATCGACTGTACGCGTATACAAAGAGAACAGATTTATAATTATAAATGTCTACGATCAAGCTATACACATGTCTAAATTTTAATTTCATTTTGCCTCAGTTATGTGTACATATATATCTACAAATCTTGCTTTTTCGTGCCTACGATTATAAGCACAGAAATGTATGCAAGTATACTATGCCTCTAATTTGAAATACTTGAGCGTCTAAATTTTGCAAAAAAAAAATCTAAATTGTGATTTAGTCTGAGTTGCCGTGTTACTTTTCTAAAATAAACGTTAATGTGTGAACATCAAATTGACGGCTTAAGAATTTTTAAGAAATTTGTTAGAAAATCAGGCGCTATTTCAAGAATTGGTATTGCGCGGATGTCGTCGACGAAGTAGAAAGAATTGTATTTCATACTGGTTGTCAAAAATTTAACAGACATTCCGGTAAATCAATACGTTCTTTCTTTTCATGATACGTTTTCCGCGCGCGACAGCACGATTACTAAGCATTCTCTACTTATGCTCGCTTTTTTATGTTTATTGTACATTTTTCTTTAACATTTTAATTAGATATTGAGTTTCTCTGTTTTTTTTTTGATAAACTAAATTTATATTTTAATAATATGGAATACATACAAACAATGTGGTTTTTTTCTTAAAAGTACAAAGGATAAAATTGCTATTTATTAATTTTTTTAATTGCTTTAGTTTTTTGCAAAAAAATACAAAACAAAACTATAAATATAAACAAAATTTTAGTGTATTCAATTTTAAAAGAATGAAGCATAATGTATACGATAAAAGATACAGGTACAAAAATATACAACTACTTGTAAAATATACTTTTGAGACTTTTATAGTAAAAATGAGATAGAACTCGGTTTTTTATTTTCTATATTTGTCATATATTATTGATCATTCCTTTCTCTCTCTCTCTTTCTTTCTTTCTTTCTTTCTCTTTCTCTCTTTGATCATATTTAATAAAATATTACAGCAAATTAATATTAATAACAAAGAAGATATTTCGTTGATCGCAAATGTATTTATAAATGTAGTTTCAGAAGTTTTCACGATATCAAGAACAAATTGCAATTTAAAAAATCGAACATTGAACAATCATTCGGTTTTTAATGAAATCGAGCTTCTATAAGATCTGAACACCGTTTGCACAAATTCTCGATTATCATCGAGTTTCTATCATCATAGGATGTAAACACTGATATGGCAATGGGATTCTAGGATTCTCTCTTAGGTGTTTCTAGTCCCCATGCCGCGCACTCGTACCGAAGTGGTAACGACATCAGTGAGAGCACATCTCGCGCGTCCGAGAGCAGCGTCCACGAAAACAAGCGAGAAAGATGCAAAGTCGCGACGATTTGATTCTTTTTGTGTTAAAAGCCGACCCAGATATTTGGTCGAGTCCGTTACGGAGAGCGGGAACGAACGGTCCGATCGAGAGAGAGCGTATAATAAGTTAGTTTTATTCACTCGAAAATTCCGCAGTAAAACACGTTTTTTTTTCAGTGTCGAATGTCTACGTTCAAGTGTTTGAGCATAAAATTTCTGATTTATTATCTTGACAGTGTGTCTTACGGATATATTTTATTCATAAAATTTGTAGTTACACATTTGCATTTATTTTTTAAGTTGCATTGAATTCTGCGTAATATATTATTTAGGTTTGTTTAACATCTTTAACAAACATTTTAGCATATACACACTACATACACAAATTGTGATAAGTAGTTTAAAATAGTTAAACTACTATATTTCTTCTTTTGAAATTCAACCAACCGGTGGCGCCTGTTATCGCTCGTCGTTCCTACGCACACAACGACGACGAGTTTAAGCATTCTGTACGTTTGTATACTACGCGCGCGTATACTCTCAAAACACAGTGACTCTTTACTTCTTATTTATATTCTTACGAGATTATTTACACTTGGCAAAGCGCACAGATCAATAGTTGCCGCTTTTAACGCGTATTATTATTTTACCTTCGCGATACGAAATATTCCCGTACGCAGAGATTATACTATCATCCGCAAATCTAAATTAGTCTTACTTATTAGTTTGTAAGTTCTTTCCTTTTGATTGTAGAAGATCCGTAGTTCTCATAACCCGTTAGTTTATCTGCAACATTGATTAATCGAGCTAACTGTGTAAAAGAAAAAGAAAAAACACATACACACATTCGTTAAATCGCTGCAGTTTGCTCCATTGCATCACGCCATTTAAATGTCATAGCGTGTTTATTTAAATTTTATGTCAATCTTACAATTTTTTATATCTATATGCATATATATATACCTAAAGCTCATCTTCAAGTTCTATTTTATACACACTTTGAGCCGTGTAATGAAATGTTTTTTATGCGCGTTCTGTGGCAATGTAATGTGAGACCTGTTAAAACACAATATTTTGTAACAATTTAAAACTTTCGTTAATTATATCTTTTGTGATGTTTTATCTCTTGCAACATAGAGTTTAATGACTAAATTGTAAAATTACTCATGCATTGTCTGAAATACGATTCAATTATAATTATAATTTTGTCATAACTACTGCGAATTTATATGTCGCACAGCTCCTCATGATGAGACACAGAAACACGTGATAACGTTTTGTTGTTTATCTAGTCACTCTGATATCGCACGATCGACAGAAGCAGCATTTGTGATCCATCTATTGCGTTTTCGATTCATTATTGCGTGTGATACGTACGTTCGACAAATCAAAGTCAGAGAATAAGACTATTTCAGAGTCATCTTATCACCTGATCGCTCTCTTTCCTTTTCGACCTCATCCTTTCATTCATTTCGGTGATCTTCTCCCACACCGCAAACTTATTCCGGTAAAATTAAAAAATGAAAGCAAGAGCGAATTAACAAAGCAAAACAAAAGTAAAGCAAGCGATTCTCGGTTCACGGCGACCGATTTAATTAATCGATTTCTTTTGTTCTGTTCCGGTCGACGTGTTAGATGGCCCTACAAATGTGAAGGTCAACATCTTTCTCCGCTCTATCAGCAAAATAGATGATTATAATATGGTGAGTGTAATATACAAGTAATCATCAACAAGGCCTATATATATATATATACAGTCTGTATATCCTCACATTGTGTATAACTATACTAACGTCACGTGTATATGATGCCGTAAGATTTGCACTTCTCTGTACTTGTATCTGTATTACGTGTATATGTATACATATATATGCATACATTAATCTCGTTCCGCGCGTGTCGTGACGTCTGCACACATATATATGCATACTCGTGTCGCGCTGACAATGGATGTGTGCTAATCAAGTCGCACTTCGTTGATTTTTCTCAGAGCGTGCGCCAAGATTTGTCGCGCGCTTCCGTCATAGTTTACTAAAAAGTTTTTCACCAATTCAGAAGTCGTTTTCTCTTCGATAGAAAAGTGAGAAGAAACAAACATATTTTTTTATTTTGTTTTTATATAATACGATAAAAATGTATATTATATTTTATTTTAACTCAGTGTTAGTTTATTCAATATCACTGACAAAAATAACAAATTTTTGTTGAAGAGAAATCGACTTCAGATTGATGAAAAAGTGTGTGTAGCTATAGGAGACGGCGCGACGCCACACCTGCTGTACGATCAGTGCTCTATTTGTTATATATTGATTGTACGGACATTTCATGGACTGTACGTTGCGTCTTGTGCCTTGTTGGAACTTTTGCTAGTACAGACTAACGTGCTCGAAGAGAGGTCGACGCGATGGAATACAATCGGAGAAAATTCCGTGTGCCGCAATCCAATCCAAAATGCGTTCCGAAACATATTGCAGGGCCTCAGGTTTGCTCGCTGAACAAATGAAAAATACTAAGCTTATGCACAAACACACACACACACACACACACGTGCGCGCGTGTCTTTGCCTCGTCAATTGCAAATGCGATTGCTTGTTATACATGTTTCGAGTTTATCTACGTTCGAAAAATCTGTTCGTAAACTTCGCGGTTTTAGAATACCAGATGTCCTCAAAATTCTATTTATGCTAATATAAAGAATATGAAAATGTCGTATCACTTTTTTCTAATAATATGAACATAAATTGCATATACAAAGAAAAAGATTACGCACTACTTAGATGATAGTTTTATCTTGAGCGTAAATATGTCACTTTTTTTCAAAGCAAGACATTGACATTGTACGAAAAAAAAATACTTGTGACGAGTGACAAATGTTTTATGGCTTTCTCTTTTAGAGAACTATGTACGAAAGCTTTTTGCGCAGAATAACAAAAATCATTTTATTTTTATTTCTCTCAGTAAGTTTACTTGATATCTGATCAAGCAAGAAGAATTTTTATTGCAAACGATAGAGGATTTCTTCTAGGGGATCATAATACACAATCATTAACTTTTCATGTTTCCTCAACTTACACATAGTCAAATCGCATTCTGTTTGTATAAATCAGAGACTCGTTACTCTCTCTTGCAGCAGCAAAAAAATATTCATTCACACGTGCATATCTTTTTCTCGTTTTTACTTTCAGTTATCATGGGATCGTTATGATTTAAATCGATATTCGCGCGCGTACGAGATGAATATATTTTAATTGTTTACGGCAGCAAAGAGAAAAGTCGGTCGATACAATTTTAGGCCCTGCAAATATTTATTCTTTTTGTCTTTTTCTTTTATCTTCTTTTTCTTCTACTTCTGTGTCTCTCTGTCTTTCTTTCTGTTTTTCCTCTTTATCTTTTTCATTCTCTCTATCACGCTCTCATAAATAAGAGCACGGCATCGCTTATTCTACCAACTTTTGTGGTCTGAACGATCGAGACATGTACATATTGCGTAGACAAAAAATCTCCCTAAAGAACGGGAGGGAAATTTTTTGTTTGAATTTTTAGCCGGCAGTATCGATACAATGACGGTATGGACGATACGGTAACATTGGCGAAATAATCTGAATAAACGCATTAAAGCGGAAATTTATAACCCGTTCTCCGTAAAGAGCACTTGTACAACGCATTGCGTATACTTAGGCAATTGCGTATATACATATACTTAATTCAACACGTGAGGCTGCTCATCGGTAAAAAAGTAATAAACAAATTACTGAACGAACTGATTGGCAATATCGGTCCGAAATCTTAATGATGAGATCTTTATGACTAAAAATAACATGTAGTCACAATGATGAGTAAAATTGAATGGAAAAAATGCATCTCTCCACGAAATTGTTGATGATCGGCATTTTTAAGATCGCTTAATTGTTTTCTAACAAAAGAAAATTAAGGGATATTAGTTAAATGAAACATGAAGTGTAAAAAGAAGAAATAAATTAGAAAAAAAACAACCTCTTTACGTCTCAGATATACTTTTTTTTTATCATCTTTATTCACTCGATGATAAGTAATGTATTATTGTTTAATTTTTCACTTTCTATTTTTTAAGTAGCTTTTTTTAAATACTTTACTTATGTTCACCAGTGGCTCACTGTTCTTTATGATTTTTTTAATATTTCGATTTTAATAGATACATTTAATAGATACATTTTTGCACATACATATTATAATCTATGAAGATTAAAAAAAATTCTCTGTCATACGGAACAATAAATAATTAATATCTCCAATTTTTTTCTTTAAACATGTATGCGTTAAAGTAAAAACAGTCGCAGAAATAATTTAATCCATAAAGAGTTTCGCGTAATTATTTTTCGCGACACATCTCATTAATCCCATTGCCATCAGGACAATTTCCGGGAACAACAGCGATGATATATACTTCTTCTTCGCTGAAACAACTCATTTGTTAAGAGTAGATCGAGAGACTCAGCTCGATCAATTAGTTTTTCGTCGCTTCGATTTGTGTTTTTCTATATTTCGAGTAATCTATATATTTTCCAAGACACATCTAAATATTCCGCGCGTAATTTCCCGATGGGAAAATAACTATTGCCATTTTCGTGACGATCACTGTAAGAGGAAAAACGAATATCTATTTTTGTCGAACGGGCAGCTAAACAGCAAAAACCCGCTTTTGCTTGCACCATGAGTCTTATTTTGCTTGCGGGAGAGTCCAATGGGCTATCGTTTACTAAAGATACGAGCCAGCTGTCACGCGCGTAACAACTTCCGGTATACCAAAAGAAATTCGTGTGCGCCTTGTAATATCGGATTCTTACTTAGTGTTATGAGGATTGTACGATGTATAGTACAACTCGAGAGTATTGCACTGAATATTTTGCTTTTTTTTTAATATATAGAACGTTACATAATTGTTTGAACGCTTTGCACTGTTATTAGATAGACAGAGTAAAACTAATATATTTTCATTATGTTAGATCGTATGAGTCAGGATTTGTACTAATCTAACATATGTTGTTATTACGATATCACAATTTCACGCTTATACATCGATATCACAATTTCATCGCAAATACATTCGATAATATCTAATATATCCGATTATTCTTTATAAAGACAAAGAAACAACGAACAAGTATAAACTATAAAAAATTAGAATCGAAGTGAAATTTAAATGAATATAAAAATGTTCTGTCACATATCTTCTTTTCATATACATATATATATATATATATATATATATATATATATATATATATATACATACATATCTTTTTATTCCATCTCGTGTTTGATTATTGAAAAAAAAACGGGCTCAAATTTTTCTGAAAATAAAACAGCCTAGAATCAATCTGGTTTAGGACAATCAGTAATCAGTAGTATCAGGACAGTAATCAGAGCGTAGTCTAATCAAACTAAGTGTCAAAAAGAAAGTAAAAACTATGTATTTCTCATTGACAACATTTTATTCTACCAATCACAAACAATTCTACCGTATTTTGTTCAACAAACTCAAGTTGAATTTTCCGTTTGCATATTCTTACAATAGACGAATATATTTATAACGTTGTTTATGCGCAATTTTTTTTATACAAATAATAGTTGCAATTTAGCTTAAAATTTAAAAAGAAAAGAAAGAAACGCAAAGTGACATACGTATCGTGAGAAAGTACACAATATTTATTCTAAAAAAGCTCGTTACACAAGAAGAATAAGTACTTTGAAGTACAAATGGGCATCGCAAACGTGTTTTTTTATAAGTAATAGATTAGTCAGAAAAAGTAAAGAAAAAAAAGATAAGCGCGCGTATGAGAACGAAACGAAAGTTCGAAAGGAAGTCGATCGGTGAATCCTCGTTTGGCGGCATGTTCCTCAATTTTTCAGAAACTTTCCGTCAATATTAAATGTGTGTGAATACAAATGGGTACCGGCCGAATCGTTAAAAGTTAATGACCAAACAAAACCACTCTATCGGACAAATTAGAAAGGAAACAAAAAAGAACGGAAAAAAGCGAAACACATGAGTGTGAAAATTATCGTACACCTTAAAACGGAAAACTAATACTACAAGCTAAAAAAGAAGCTAAAAAGGAACTGACGAAACAAAGCTCGACGTTTTTATGTTTGTAAAATAAAAAAGCAAAACTTTAGCTACATCAAACGCGGAAGATAGACCTACGAAATTGACGGTCAGTAGTCGAAAGAAAACGAAAGGAACAAAAAAAGAAGAAAGAAAAATTAAAAAAGATAATATGCGAGGAAGGAAGCATTTCCTTTTGCTCTCTCTGAAATAGGAAACAGGGCACAGGACTCTTCGCCGTCGCAGGAACAAACGCAGACGAGCTGAGGAGATATGAGACACCGTGAGCCAAACTGCATGCGTTCTCTTTATCGCTAATAGAGATTGCGTAGATGAGCGAGATATTATTAGCATTTGATACGGTTACATCCGGTAGGTCCTTGATGTTCGCTTTTGTATGGCTTTTAACCTCCCTTTGGCTGCTGTGCAATATATAGAAATTTTGATGACAAATCAGTCTTTGATGCCTGCCAGTATGTGCTTATTGTCAGATGCATGGATTGCTTTTTGATAGAAAAGTGTCCCCGGAAAGAAAAGCAAATATCTTAATACCGCAGCGACGGGAAACTTCTTCCCGGGACGCTCTTTGCCGCAATGATATTTTCTGTTTTCTATATTTTGACACACATAATACAGTCAGTTGATAAATAATCGTCACATATTGACGCAAATACGTCGCTTGCTGCAAATGCAAAATGATAAAATGACATTTTTCTACATTTAGTTAGATGCGCCAATTCGATTCGTTGACTTACCGACATTTATGATTTTTTATTTCAAGAAGAAGATTAATATCCGGCAGATGTGGATAAACGATCATAAATATTATAGATTTTGTTAATCTTTTAATTGTAGTTGTAATAATGATTAAATATAAATGCAATATATAGCAAATGTAATAATATTTTTATAACTAACTCAAAAGAGTTTTAAACAAAATGCAATTATGTTAATTGCATGAATTACATTTGATCTAAGAAAACATTTCTTTTTTATCTAATTAAAAAGTCGAAATCCACTTCTGTGTATTTCAACGATCATTATATACTTATATATACAATAAGAACGATAAAAACATTCAAAAACTAATCAAACCCTAATTTTGTATTGCGCGTTTCGGAGTGACAATAGCATTTGTCTAGCTAGAAAGAAATTTTTTGTACGAAACGTATAAATAACTGCTTTTTATAGAGCTGCGAAATTATTATTATTTTTTTATTTTTTTTTTATTTTTATTATTATTATTACTATTATTATTATTATTATTATTATTATTATTATTATTATCATTGTTATTATTATTATCATTATTATTGTTATTATTATTATCATTATTATTATTATCATCATCATCATCATCATCATCATCATTATTATTATTATTATTATTATTATTATTATCATTATTATTATCATCATTATTATTATTATCATTATTATTATTATTATTGAACATAGATAGAAAGAAAAAAACAATTACACGACAAATAAAGTTGTCCTTTCTTTTATTGAGATAGTATTACGATACCGAAATTTGTTTGCCTGAGAAAACTGAAGTACTTGAAGTATTATTCTTCAGTAAAGATGTGTGTAAATTATTATATCGCGCGCGTGCGTAACAATTATATCGTGATCTTTCCACATTTTAAATATAGAGTTATATTTGCATAAAGCTGTTTTTCTTCATTTGTTAGAGAAACTAAACTATTATTACAAACGCGAAATATTTCTCTCTCTCTCTCTGATTTGAAATTTGAAAGATGAAAATTTTTGATTGCTTTTTTTATTTCGCGTTTCGCACGTGATTTTTTGTTTCGTGATTTACAAAACTTTATAATTGGTACGACTATCGTTAGGAATATTAAAAAAAAAAAACAATAATTTATTACACTTTGCTATAGCTCGTTGCGTATTTTTACGCTGTTTAATCGTACTTTTTCTTCTTCTCTACAGGAATATTCCGTACAATTAACATTTCGGGAACAATGGTTGGATGAGAGATTGCGGTTTGATGATATTCAAGGTACGTAAATAAAACATTTTTGTAAATAAACATTTTTACGTTTATTTGTTCCATTTTATTGTGTAGTTTTCAGTTATGTCACTATACTAATGTGCCACAATAATAAGATCACATGCGATAAAATGACAGTAATAGCAATCATGCAATGTGTGTACGATGTCGCGATAAGCTTGCAGTGGTGCTTTTAAATACAGAATATTATCAAATATAACATGTATATGTGAAAAAACTTGCAACGTTTTTTCACATATACATGTTATATTTCTACTAAATGATAAAAAATATATATTTAACAAATTATTATTTTTTGCGGTAATAATTCGACATTTGCAGCGAGAATACAAGATATTCTATAAACACAAAGGACGTTTGTGAGGTTTTTTTCATAGTGCAATTATCGTGCTATAAAGGGCGAACTGTAACATTTTATTCGTCGTTACGCAAATTTGAGAACGGCTATTTTTACCTTTTTTCGCAAATTGCCGCTCGTTCCTGTGCTTCTGTTTACTGAATGAACGTTAACGAGCAATACGAGATTCGTTAACACACGCAGCTTTTTCACAGCGGCCGCTGTCTGCGTTTTGAACGTTGCAGGTAAACTTAAATATTTAACTCTGACGGAAGCTAATCGCGTCTGGATGCCAGATCTGTTCTTTGCGAACGAGAAGGAGGGTCACTTCCATAACATCATTATGCCCAACGTATACATACGCATATATCCGAATGGTGATGTTCTTTATAGCATACGGTGAGTATTATAGACTAATAATGAATTATGCAGATTATTGATGTGTGTGTGTGTGTCTTAAAATCAGTGCGGGATGATTTTAATCCATCGTAGTTAGACACGATTTTCTTCTAAACCCACTCAAAAATTGACATTGCTAGACAAAATTATTTTTTTTTTAAACGCTTATACCTTCAAAACTACTAAAAATGTTTTCAAGTTGTTTTTTTCACGCAGAAGTGTCCAAACTTTTGATTCAAAAAAAAAAAAAATTGAAAAAATATTGATTTTTTTCGGAGATATTCGATCTTAAAGTCGCCTGAATCTCACAAACCCGATCTGACTAACTTGTCGTCATTTTTGAGATCTGACCACGAAGGATTAAAATTGATTAAAAGATTTGATGAAATATTTTTTTCAAAAAAAAAACTTGCACTTTGGCAAGATAAATTTCGTCCGGTCGATATTAACAAAAATAAATAAAATCGTCTCGCGCGTTCTCATCACTATATCGATTGTTGCTTCTCTCTCTTTCTCTTTTTCTTCTTCTTGCCAATATACTGAAGATTATCTTCCCGTGTGCGATGATCAAACAGACACGTTTCGTTATATATTGCAAATTGCTTTTATCTCCTCGAGTCATATAAATCTTAGTAGTTTTTTTAACGCAGGATATCTCTGACGCTCTCCTGTCCCATGAATTTGAAACTGTATCCCTTGGATCGACAAATTTGCTCACTTCGTATGGCCAGCTGTAAGTAAAGTAATTGATATTTAGTTGTAATTCTTATCTTTGTTAAGCATTAATGAAATAAATATTTAATAATTATCTTCATTTTTCTTCTCGACAGACGGATGGACGACAAACGATCTGGTCTTTCTTTGGAAAGAAGGCGATCCCGTTCAAGTGGTTAAAAACTTACACTTGCCGAGATTTACTCTAGAGAAATTTCTTACGGACTATTGCAATAGCAAAACAAATACCGGTAAGTAAACAAATATTTTTTGTGTCATCGCAGCACCAGTAGCGTATATTCGCAAATAATTCATTACTATGGATGAAAAATGTAATAGGGGAGTACAGTTGCTTGAAAGTGGATCTGCTATTCAAGAGGGAATTCAGTTACTATCTCATCCAAATCTACATCCCGTGCTGCATGCTCGTTATCGTGTCCTGGGTATCCTTCTGGCTAGATCAGGCTGCTGTGCCTGCTCGGGTGTCACTAGGTACATACAAATCAATGATTCAAATGAAACATACTACCACATAAAAATCCCTGGTAAAAATTTTCATTGTTTATTTATTTTATTAATAATAAAATAAGCTCGAAATTTGTAAATTAAAATTAAAATTAAAATAAACTTGGAGGAACTAATTTACTGTACAACAATGAATTAGCTCCCTAAGTTTATTTTGACTTTGATTTATTTTATTATATATTTATTGACAAAAAGAACTGTGTTTGCTTTGCATAGCTGTTGTCAAATATATTTTTGATATTTCGAAGTCTATATGATACATAAATCATTTTATTTTATGTGAATTAATGTGGTGTTGTTTAAATAGCTAAATGTACGTTTCGACAATTTTGTCAGTTAATGATACAAGAGTTGATAAGGTTCGTGTTTCTCTGTTCAGGCGTTACGACACTACTAACAATGGCCACACAGACATCAGGGATAAACGCCTCACTGCCACCAGTCTCCTACACGAAGGCCATCGACGTATGGACAGGAGTGTGCTTGACCTTCGTTTTTGGGGCTCTACTCGAATTTGCGTTGGTCAACTACGCATCGCGTAGCGACATGCATCGCGACAACATAAAGAAGCAATTTTCGCCGAGCGAAATGGAGCATTCGTCGTCGATCGACCCAACATCGGAGTTGCTCGAGCCGGACGGAACTAACTTCGCCATGGTTAGTACCATCCAAGATACAACGTTCCTCGACCGCTTTCAAACGCGCTCGAGATGCATTCGAGATAGCCGCTTAACTTTTTCGAGAGATTTTTTTTTCGACTTTAATCGCTTCTTCGTTCTATGATCTAATTCGATCTGCTCGCTTGTTTTGTCAAATTACAATTAAAAATTCTAAAAAAATCTTGGCTTATTCCATAGAAAAGATCTGACAGATGTTTAATTAGTCAAAAAAGAGATAAATGCTCTTATTTCCATGATATTTCTTGATTCGGCAGCAAAAGAATTAAGAAGGAAAAAAAAGGAAATTATTTCGATTAAAGAGAAGCCAAGAGTGCGAGCGAATATCTAATGGATCAATACCTCCCGAATTCTTTCAGAAGCCTCTGGTACGACATCCGGAGGATTCCATGTCGATGGATAAAATGCGGACATGCGAAATACATATGCAACCACGGAAAAAAAACTGCTGCAGGTCGTGGCTGTCCAAGTTCCCGACAAGGTCCAAGCGCATCGACGTCATCTCTCGGATCTTCTTCCCAATCGTATTCGCTCTCTTCAACCTCGCGTACTGGTCCACGTACCTGTTTCGGGAGGAACAGGAGGGCGAGTAGGCCGCGAAGAGGAGGCGCTCGGATCAACAAGGGAAGTGGCTCGCGGCCATCCTCAGCAACAGTTCCACCAAACACGATCGCCGCAACGTTCGCGTCCTCGTCACCGACAACCGTACCATCAGCAGAATCATCATCATCACCCGCCAAATCATCATCATCACAATCATTCGCATCATCATCATAACCACCAGCACTACCATCATCAGCAGCGTCATCGTCATACAGGCAGCAATCCGTCAACATTGAGACACTCTTCGCTGCCGCGTACGTATCATCAACAGGACCATTATCAACAACAGTATCATCATCAGTCGCATCGCCATCAGCATTATCATCCGGATCGCTCGCCGTCGCCACCGCCGTCTTTTTCACCGCTCAACGACGAAGACTGTATCGCCGGTCGGTGCTCGCCGACAAGAGTATCATCGCGGCATCACTCGCGTAGAAGTTCGGCGAGGTCGTCGCCGTCGCCGTCGCGATGGCCCTCGCCGGCTTCCTCAGCATCGCCCATGGGAACGCCGTCACGTACTATGTCGCGCGCCGTCACGCCTTCACCACCGATCACGGCGGCGGTCGCGGCGACGACGGCATCTTTCGCCTCGACAGCACCGAGCATTGCAGCGGAAGTATCATTCTCGCAAAAGTGCTTGAATAAAGTGTTCAACTGTAAGCGTGCCCAGGGCAGCGCGAAAATCGACATCATCTCGCGTGTTTTGTTCCCCGTTGTGTTCTTTTTCTTCAACATTACATACTGGAGTTATTATCTGTCTCGGGGCGACGACGATATTGCTATGAAGAAGTGAGGCAGAAGAGGAAATCGTTAAACGGAGTTAGAATCGTGTACAAAAGCTCAGTGTGATTTTTCTAATCGAATTTTTTGAAGAATCCGACTTGAGTCTTAACTTTACATACAATCTCTCTGATCTTAAACCAATTCATAACATTGTGTACCAATTATATCTCTTGAAATAATATTTTACTGACGACTTAAACAATCTCGGTAGCCTAAACTTTAAATCCGAATATATGTGATACGTATTGATGTATCCGTATCTGAAAGAGTCAGTCAGTCAATCAATTGAGAATAGATCAGAGAAACTTGGACCTTCCTCTACTGCCCGCTTGATCATCAGGATTACATCCCAGGATTACATCCCAGGATTACTTAAGGTGCAACAAGGACGTTAGCGACGCTCGATGGATATTTCACAATGGGAAATGATGAGAACGACGAAATACAACATGTCGCACAATATACATACAAACAAAAATACACACAGACACACACACCGTATCTTATGATCTGCTCGGAAGACCGCGTGCCACAGACTGAATTAAGCGTAGTGGGCCCTGTATAGCCACGGCCTGTTAACAATTTCAAAAAATCGCAAAGTTTATAAGTATATAAGTATAACTATATCTACGTTACACAAAATCCGCGCATCATCGAACGAGCTAGCGAGCTCATTCGTCGACGCGCTTACCGGGAATGCGTCTGTCGTTGTGAAATTAACGTCGGATGGTCCTTGGATTCGGTAAAAATTACCGTGACAAAGAAACGCGCACGCGCGAAAAAAGAAAGAGAGAGAAAGAGAGAGAATAAAAGAGTAAGAGAGGAAGAAAGCCTTAAGATGAGGTAAGATAACGTACGACATGCATCGAGTTAAGAATGATCACTTTGCTTTTCCCGTGGAACAACAATCGCTCGAGTAAATACAGTTACGTGTTTATCACAGAGTGTTACGTTATTTCGCGGAGCAGAGAAAAACGATCTCTCATCGAGTCGCGCGCTCGTATATTACCGCTTCTTAGGGCCGTACCTATTACACATGCACGCGGAGATTAATCGAAATGTTCAACGGTCGAAGATATTGAAAGGTACATACGTACGTAACTGTAATGGTGTCGAACGTTCCGATAATTTTCCGGGTGTACGACAGCCTGCTGGTATGAGCTAGTAGGTTTATCAACTCTAGCGGTATCAAGTATAGACTACAGAACTTCGGAAGTCCATGGTTTGGGTTATACGTATTTTTCTATTTATCCAGTATAATTTAAAAACAAAGAAACAAATAGTTGTTGTGAAATGGAAAACTAGAGAGAAAAACTCAACCATTGTAATTTAAAACTTACGTCAGTGGACTTCAGAAGCATTCTCCTGCTTCTTCATCACTAATAATGTACAAGATAAAAGATGCCTTGATATCGCTAGAGAACTTTAATCCTTATCCGGGCGATTTTTTTCCTGACTCGCAATAAAAAGTTACAGGTCCGCAAAATCTGACATAAATTGGTAAATAATTTGAAATATTTAAAGTGAGTTGCGAAGGAAGATAGCGAACAAATAAAGGAAAGCCTGGAAAAGGATTATAGTACGGAGACACAAGTACGAGTCGCGAAGTGAATTTTCACCGATACGAAGTATCAGCGAAGCGGTCGCGTCACGTGCAAATCATATACTTCTTGTTTCCACTGCATCGAGTTGGTCGTGATTACCTGATGTCCAGCAACACGGCTTCGATGCTTTCACATATATTGCTCAGAAAAGATCGGCGACGCCGCGTAAACAAATCTATATCCGCCGATCTATGTTGAGAAGTTGCGCTGTTGTTGACCTCGCGAACGGAACGAGGAGACGACGAAGATGCGGAACGTGCTCACAAAAAGAAAAGAAAATAGTGCGGACGATAATTGTATATTTTAAAAACACATAACACGGGGAGACGCTATACCTTCAAGCACAAAACAACATAGCACGAACGGCATATTTCAACGAAGATGCACTTCCGTATTTGGTGATTGATCTCGAGTTCAAAAAATTACCTGAGGAATAACTGGTTCTCAATGGATAATTGGCAATGCGGGGGCAAAAAAAGAGTTTTGCAATGTGTCCGATCGCGCATTCCCCGTTTTTCCCCCTATTTGTCGTGTATCTTCCTTTTACTTGATGTAACTGATACTATGCGTAAGTCGGCTTTCAACCTGAGATAGCATCGTACATGTGACGTCGCACATAACACATCATGCTATCTCAGCCGTGAAGCTGATTAAAAAGAAATGAGAATCTCGCGGATTCGACAATCCGCCCGCGGTCTCGGCAAGTATTTTAGTCTTTGCAAAACCTGTTGTATCTAAGGACATTATGCAAATCCATCTTTTTCTATAATTTGTTACAAAATTAAGTTCCGTCTACTCAATGCGATAATTCGATAAATATTATATTGATCCGAGATTCGAATATCATTTTGAGATATTTGTGCGGATATGTCCTTGGATTTACAATAAGTTTCTCCTTCCATCCTACATACAAAATGCGAACGGAACAGAACGCGTTCTCACAAAACATACAATCGTCGTAATACACACACGCGCGCACACACACACACACACACACACACACAAAAAGTCACTCACGATGACTGTTTTTTATAACAAATCGCCGCACTTTCTAAAAACAATCATAAAAATATATAATAAACTGCGAAGGTAACGAATTTATAGTTATGTCACAAAAGTTAAATGAAATTAATCTGACTATCTTTTTGCCAACACTTCTTTGACCAATCTTGGAGAGATAAAATCGAATTTTACTTCGAGCGCGAATATTAATTCTTGAAGGATAACGAAAAATAGGTACCTGCACGAAAATACGATCTTGAGTTAATTCTTTCTAAGAGGAAAAGTCAGTTTTCCTTCTTCTTCCTCCTAGTATAGAGATAGATTTTACATGTGATAAAGTTTCTCTAGAAATTCAACATTTTTAACATTGACAAAATTAAAATATGTAATCTCTCGAATCGTAACTCGTAACTCATCAAGTTTTATTTTTTGTTTTGAGCAATTTTGATGATAAAAGTTTTAACATAAAATAAAAAACAATTCATATTGGTCTATGCGTAAAATATCTGAACCATAAACATTGCTTTATATATATATAATATAAATTGACAAAAATAATAAGTATATATGATTTTTATTCTTTTATTGGATGTTTTCAAATGTATATTATATATATGTACATATATATGTAAATCTCTTTTGTATAGAATAATTAGATCATAGATAAAATGGATTATCGCATCATCTCTTTAGTTTTGTATTCTATTGTTGATTTATTTTGCTCAGAGAGAAAGAGAGAAAGAGAGAGACAGAGAGAGAGAGAGAGAGAGAAAGAGTGCGCGCGCGCGCGTGTGTGTGTGTGTGCGTGTTTTATTCTGTATCTATAGTTTGGATATAGTACGCGTAGATTGTCGTTCGTGGAAACACGTGCTACGAACTTTTACACGAGAGCAGAATTGAGGAATATTTTATGTATATTTAGAGATGACTCTATACGTGTCTGCGTTAGAGATTTAAAGGGACACAAAGCCAGTATTTGCGAATCGATTACAAATAGATAGATTGGTGATAGAGATCGTGTATTTATCTTCGCGAAGCATTTCGTCGACTGTATATAGTGAACCGTGCAATACGAGAAGATGCGTGTTAATTAAACAATTATTGAACTCGATAACGTACACATTCGCGTTTGTATAAAAAGTTTAATGATAATTAAAATAATCGCAAAAAATTTTTTACAAAAAGCAACAATAAATTATCATTAGGATGTTGTACACTTTAAGTTTTATGTCGTTCCTTAGTGTGCGATATAATAAAAACAATTTCAGCGATAAAAGTCTCGTTCACAAGATGTCTTTTTCTATCACGCGAGGAGTCACGAGAAAAGGCGATCGAGAGATTATATTATTTTTATTAGCTAAAAAATAAAATTGTGTACTAAGCGATCCTTCTTGACATGTGTGACATCTATAATGCAAAACGTAGAAATTATGTGAAAATAGAGTGACGAGAAGTGTTTTTTTTTGTAAGAATTGTTTTCTTGAATTGTTTGACTATGCATAGATAAGTTATATATTACTAAACCAAACCGTCTTTATTTCGCGACCGATCCTATCACTGATACTCGTTTCCTTTAGAAAATTACTCTTCGCTCTTTCAAGACGAAGTTTCCAACTGTTTTAGTGCATTGATCAGTAAACTGACTGATGTTTAATTATATAGATTTTATCAAATCTCTAATGTACGCACACATTTTACCGACGTATTAATCACGTATCTCTTCAGAATTTCGAAAAATAAGAAAATATACTCTCTCCAATATACAGATAAAAAAATAAGCAAAAAAAAGATTACAATGACCGGAAGTTAGGAACAATCGTGTAAAATTTCATCCTCGTATTTCCACTCGCTTACTCGGGATCACTTCAGCCTAGGCGAGAGATCCGCACACTGAGGAAAAATCACATGTCTCATACACTATACACAAGAAACACACAAGTATATGATCCTCGCACGACACACGAATCCTGTTGTATCGCAAATATAATTGTAAGTGCGCCATAGAGCTCTCTCCTACGTCCACAAAAAAGACACACACCTAAGGGGTTTAATGTTATAATTGTTATATGCATACCTTGTAATATATGTGAACGAAGCATGCAGAGTCCTGTAAACGAAATAAATCCCTCCTTTACTCCCAATTCATGCGAGGAACTTGTTATACCTACGGAAAAAACCTAAACATACACACACACATACACATGTGCACTGTGCGTGCTACAAAAAAATAAATCTCGTGTTATCCGCGCACATTTACATCGCGAAGACACAATTTTTTTTTTTTTTTTTTTTTTTTTACAATCACAGACGAACGGGCAAATCTGCGCGGTCTTGGCCAATACATTTCTGAGAACTGTTCAAAGCTTTTTTAATTGAGAGGCACAGCATACTGTTATACTGAATTATAATAAATACTGTCATATCTCTGAAATACGATTTTAACCAAATATTCCAAAAACTTTCGTGCTTTTTTTTTTTTAAATGAGTGAAATTCGTTGCCTCTAACTTTGGTCCAGGCTGCGCGATTGAATTTCTCGTAATCGCGATCGAGTTTTTCGACGTCAATTACCGTTTGGATTAAATTCCTTAAAAATGCCGCTTGTTCTGGATAAATGTCAAAAGAAGATATTAAGAGAAGCAGATATTAAACGTTCCATGATAAGTAAAGATTGTGTCTTTCTCTGGCGAAAGTGATGGAATAATCGACTCAAGCGAGCATGCGTCGAGAACTTAAAAAAGATATTGCATGTTTGTGATTTGCGAGTGCACGATATAATCTACATATATACACACATATGCACACAAAGAAAGAGAAAGAGATATGTGTGTGTAATAATATAATAAATTTGTATTGTGAATAATCCGATCATAATTTGATGAAAAAAAAAGGAGAAAGATAATCTCCCACGTGAACTTATTAGATCGTCAATTACACCCAATATTGGATGAATAATAAACATTCTTCTCGAGATATACTACGCAGCCATGAAATGTCGGACACTCACGGAACGAATTAAACAAAATCGACGCACGGAGAACATCAGGGTTGAAAAGACAAACAGAATCGGTATTCTAAAATTATGATAAGATCTTTAAGTACTATTACTGTAATTAAGATAAAAATTAAATTAAACAGAAGACGATCGAAAAAACTAACTCTATAATGTGACTCATTTTGATTATTATTTTCCCACAGAATCACATTTTATCACTCTTTTTTTTTAACCACTAATAAAATAATATAAGTGCGATGATATTGCTATAATAAAAAAACTTACCAAATCTTTGTTTTACAATTTTTTATTATTTTATTATAAAGTATATCAAAAGTTATGTATATCGTTACCGAGTAGATTACAGGTAAGTAAATATTTAATATAAATATAAATAAACGGTTTGGGAAGTAAGTAGATTGAATAAGAATATTTATGAGTGGGCTAATGTGCGCGTAAAAAATGATAAAGATATTAGGATTGTATTTGTTAGATTACATCAATAAAAAATACTGCACATTAAATATTATTTTTAATATTTATTTTAATAATCCAAATGTGTATATAGACGCGATATATATGGAATATACAATTACAAACAAACACGCGCGCTAGACGTCTATAATTTACAATCTATAAATATATTATTAGCTAAACACTTTCACATTGGAAGTTTAATTTGCTGAGTTTATTTAATTACTGATTGGACTCATTCGCATCAACTTACAACTGCAATACAGTGTATATAAGGAGTATTATAAAAACATATAAACGGTAGTTTTTTTATTATCCTGCGTTATCTAATTTAAAAATTAATGTATAGTGATTATACTTAAGGCTTCTAGATATGCGTTGCAGCAATTTCAAATGATGATATCAGAAGTGAGAAAATATACGCCTAAAATTCTTCTGATGTCATCTTCCAAGATAACTGCAGTATTCAAGCGTTTTCAAAGGAAGTAATAACATGAAGAGAAAAGATGCAAACGGAAGTAAGAGATGTAGTAGTCGTATATCTAAATCTAGAGAAACACGCAATTGAGCGAAGTATTTTACAGCAACGTGGATTGCGGCTCTATATTTGATCGTCTTACTCTGATAACGAATGAGTAGCTATTAAAATACGTTTTATACTAATCTGAATATGATTTAATGATGTATTATTTTCTTCGTATAAGCCAGCGTTTGTTTAGATGTAGTCAGTATACTAAAGCTGACAAAGAGAGATTCGTGTAAAATGTAAATGTTAAGCATATATCTTCTGCTTTCTTAGCTTAATATGAAACTCAATGAACTGTACACTTCTTTCTTTGTGCACATTAATATCATAGATGATATAACTATAAAGTGCTCCTTTTCTCTAGGCAGCACGTGTCAGAAGATAACAAAAACAATTAAAAAAGAGAATCAACATAAACTCTTTTTTTCTCTTATTTGTAAATTTGAAAAAAATAAGAGAGTAGCTATTGAAATGATTAATTTCATGCAAGCATTTTTTTCATCGTACAAGACACTCCAAACTTTTATTATTTAGTAAAGAGACTGGATTTTTTTTGTAATTTTTTTTTTTCAATTTGTATGTGTTGAAAAAGGGACGAATAGTTTATACTGCTCAACTCGCGCAAATTGTACAAAAGAGCTCTTGCAGTACAAGAGATATGATCTCTGTTTCTTAGTATATTGTAGAAAAAAAGCATATCTTATTTCTTGCTCTCTTCTTCTTCCTCCTCTCTCTGTCTCTCTCTCTCTCTCTCTCTCTCTCTCTCTCTCTTTCTACTCCAAACAATCTTTTGCCTGCAAAAACTATGATTCATTCAAAGCGGTTTATATGAGCAAGCTTAGGTTTTTGTTATTCTTTTGTATATATTTTTATAGACTAATTATGATAAAATAAATAATATATATATATATATATATATATATATATACAGTAGACTCTCGTTATAAGGCCATTAGCTTCTCGTTATATGGCCGCTTTCTTCTCTACACGTACTTTCACGCACACATTTCCCTATCATGTCTGTTCGCGCGGAGTCGTGAGGAACGGCGGCTTCACTCTGCCGCCCCCCACTATGCTCAATAATCTCGTGCATCGTGCCTGATCGAGACGTGGAGAGGGCTCCCGTTATATGGCCATTCTCGAGAATTGCCACTCCTACAATGGCCTTTTAATGAAAGTCTACTGTGGTGTGTGTGTGTGTGTGCGTGTGTGTGTGTGTATTGTATATATGTATATGTATGTACAAAGTAAGTTTGATAAAAAATTCAGCATGTTTTTCTTGAAAACGGTTAGAGATAAGGGAAAACATTCATTATCAAAATTGTAGGGCATTAAGGAAAACATACTATAAATGACCTTGATTTTTTCACATTACTAATCACAAAAATATTTTAATGGAATGAGATACTTTGACTCTGTCGATAATACTCACTCAATGAGTACTAATTGTAATTAATAACTTTTGTATTATTTTCCAAAAACTTAATTGTTGTCGAGATATAAACAAAATTAGTCAAAATAAAAAATATGAAACAAATCTTTTTACTATTCAATCAGTGCTCAAAATGTTTGTTATTTCAGATGTCTGTAATCTTTGTGGAAACTTGTTTAGATAGAAAAAAATGAAAGAGCTAGCTTTCAACGTCCTATCACTTGAGGAAATAGAAAGAATAAAAAATAGAAAGAAAATAAAATAGAAAGAATAAAAAATATTTTTTGCGAAATAACCGTTCAAGAATTAGAAGAAATCCAAGCAAGTTTTCCACTCGGATTACAGGCACATCTGGAATAACAGTGAACATTTTGAGCATTTATTGTAATAGTAAAAAGATTTGTTCCATATTTTGACTAATTTTGGTTGTATCTCGATAACGGTTGAGTTTTCGAGAAATATTTTAATATAAAAGTTATTAAGTTCATTGAGTATCAAAATAATAAAAAAATATCCCATTCCATTAAAAAAAATTTGTTTTTGATTGATAATTTAAAAAAAAATATTCAAGATCATTCAAGGTCACTAGTATGTTCCTCTTAACCCTACAATTTTGATATTAAAATGTCTTCCCCTATCTCTAATCGTTTTTGAGAAAAAATATACTGAACTTTTTATTAAACTTGCCTTATATATACACCTATGAGAGCACTTGTATGCAAAGGTGTGTTTATACTAACAGTATACTTGTACGTATTATTTGTCGCGACAAATAATACATTCCACCAAAGTTAATATAAATAATACGTTTTGTTGAAATAGAATTTCGTTTCTTCCGTATTTTGGACGAAAAACAATATTACCTGCGTTTTTTTAATGCACGTATTCTTTACTTCCTGAGCTGGAAGATCATCTTTCGCTACTCCAATAACTTTTGCCAATAATTTCTGAAAAGAAATGAGATTTTGTTAGCAACATTTGTCCCACAATATTAATATTAATTTTATTTTATATTGGTTAATGACTTACCATTACGATTATTGATAGGACTACGACTTCGTGAATAACTACGACTGTAAGTCCGTCGACTGCCACGACCATTTCGTTCTCTGCTATGAGTTCGACTTCTACTTCGCGAGTAACTACGTTCTTTTCCGTTGCGACTACCGCCGCCGCCGCCGCCGCCGCCGCCGCCGCCGCCGCCACCACCGCCACCACCACCACCTCGTGAACGCCATCGATTTCTGCCACCTATTGCCATCAATTCATTATAATGTATATAATAATAATATTTATTTATTGCTCTTGTTATGAAAACATTATAATATAAACATACAGTAGACTCTCGCTTCTATAGCGAGGGCCCTCTCCAGTGCCTCGATCAGACACGATCAGGCACGATGCACGAGACTATTGAGCATAGTGGGGAGCGGCAGAGTAAAGCCGCCCACAACTCCACGCGGGCAGACATGGTGGAAGAGTGACTTATGTGTGCGTGAAAGTACGTGTGAAGGGGAAAGCGGATCTATAGCGAGAGACTAAACGGATTTATAGCGAGAGTCTACTGTATATAAATTTTTAAATTATCTATGCGATGATTTATTTCTTAATAATTTTTATATATACCTCGATGTCTTGCATATCCTCCGGTTTTGTCGGCAAGTTCCAGCAATTTCGGATTGATTACCTGGTTTGCCTCCTTCAGTACTTGTATCAGATCATTAGCTTTGTTGGCGTTATTAGGCGTAAAGAACGTATAAGCTGTGCCGGTTTTTTGTCGGCGACCGGTACGACCAATACGATGAACATAATCCTCGGAACAGGAAGGATAGTCAAAATTGATGACAAACTTGACGTCTTCAACGTCTGAAAGTAAGAATTAGCATTAATAAGCTGATTTTTTGTAGAATGTCAAGGACATGGGTTAATACAGATAGTAGTGTCGCGAAGACTGTGAAACACCGCGAGTATATCAGTCGAATATTTTACTAGATAATTTTATAATACAATATCGGACACAACATTGATTTTTAAAGAATTTATATACCAATTCGAGTTGTATTGTGATTTATAACAAAAACAATCTTGCGCGCGCGCGCGCGCGCGCGTGTGCGTAATTGTATCTTATAAAATTCAACGTATGTAATATTTTTCATATTTCTTTATAAAGTTATCTATACCACAAAATCATAAAAAAACTAAACCGTTTAATCGTGCGTGAAAACGATTCTGATTCCTTTCTAAATAGTCGATAAATAAATTTTATTTTATTGTAATGTTAGAAAAAATGTGCTTACAATTTTGAAAATAAAAAACATAATAGAAAAATGATATCTAACAAAAAGACCAGAATCGTGGCGCAACAAGTTTATGTGACATAATAGTTAGTACGATTGATGTATGATGTAGTTATTACAAGGATTTAAAGGATAGAGAGGACTAGAAAATGCGTATGGTTTAAGAGGAAAGGAATCATAGTGATAGAAATATAAATATTATGCATATATACGTATATATATGTGTACACACACACACACACACACACACACACACACACACACACACACACACACACACACACACACACA
>QVNW01000672.1:0-56962 GCA_014825475.1 Pseudomyrmex flavicornis | reverse complement strand
CGTCGTAGCAAAAGGTTCGCACTACTGCACGCCCTTTCCCGTTCGCTCGCGTTTGTCTTCCCTCCTCGCGTTTCCCCCCCTTCCTCCCTCCACCTTCGCTAGGACGTCGCGAGGGACACCGAGCTCTTCTCTGTCCTAAAATCAATTTCGATAAGTAACCGGCCGTCAAATCTTGTGAGACACGTTGACCGCGACCATATCGGCTTCTAGTACGCTCTTCTATTAGTTTTAAATCGTAGAGTGGACGCTTCATAATTTATTGTATGTTTTTATGTGGAGAAAAAGGACAATTTCGAAGATGAAGCGGAAGATCAATGACAATGTTTTTTTTTCTCGCACAATTCAATACGAGTAATTTCTAATTATTGAATTCTAATTTACTGAAATCGAGTTGTTAATTTTTTTTGTATCGCATAGAACGTAGGATTAGATACCTATCACAATATAGAGTTCTTTAATATTATTGTCACACACACACACACACACACACACACACACACTCTCTCTCTCTCTCTCTCTCTCTTTCTCTCTCTTTTGAAAAACAATATTTTAGAGTTCTCGAAATAATATTGCTGAATATTGAATGCTCTTTTACACGGTTCATTATAATGCGCATTATTATATAGATCTTATGAGATGAAGCACCGGAATTAATTAAACGAAAAAAAAAAAAAAAGAGTCAAGTTAACCTGGTACGCCGTACACCGGGATAAGCTTTATCCGCGCTCGGCTCTATGAAAGTGCTTCAGCGACGGTTGCAAAGTTTTTCCCGGGGATAAAGGACCGTAAAAAATTTCATGGGTTTGAGCGGTCGGAGTCCCTATGCGCGTTTTAAGCGTCGCGTTCTAAAATTCACTTCCATTGGCCGTGCTTTTCCTCTCTCAGTTCTTACGATGGCGTTGCTCGATGGCGTTGCTCGATATTACGTGCAAATGAATTTCAAAGGATCACACAGAGTTGCCTAAAGCGTACGGCCTTATCTCTTAAATCGGTTGAAACTTTGAGCGAACGTTTTTCCCATCGGTGTTGCAGCGCGCGATCGATTGAAAAAAAAAATCCGGTAATTATCGCGAAGCAAACCCGTAACACTTTTACGCGAGAGATTTACATAACGCGCCTATCGCGATAATGTATCTAACGCGACAAAAATATTTGTTTTCTTGTTCAATAATGAGAGTTAAAAAAAATTCTGCAATGTTTTCGTGAGAGAGATACGTATACATACGTATTTTAATTGACACACATAGAATATTCTGAACGTAATTGCAAATTTGACACATACGTCAACACTAATCTCAGAATCGGCAGATTCATTACAGGCAATGTCAATTGAAATCGCTCGATAGATTGCATCGGAGAGTCAATACGCATCGTCGTCGGCTTATATAACGTTGCACTATATCTATTTCCTCCCTATATTCCCACGTGCTTCCTAATCGCTCTCGCTGCGGTCCGTTCGCGAAAACTCATCCCCGATCCCGCGCCGCATCGACGTTAACTCGCGCGGATATCCGGTTTATTCTAATAAAAGATCTCCGCCGCGCTCGAAGAATGCATAAGATATAAAGCTTTGCTAGAGTTTTTCCCGCAAGCCTCGATACTTCGCGCGAACTTGAATAGGAACTTCTAAGTGCCGGAGGGGGTAAATTTCCGCGCGCGGCGCGCCGTTTACCGCGACGATGAAAATCGCATGACGGCGTTCGATGCAATATTTATCGTCATCGTGAAAACGCCAGGCATTTTCCATTTGCAAGCACGCCCCTGAGAAATAGACTCTCCCACGTTTCGCTTATGCACACTGTCCAGTTGATATTCCAAACCGTTTTCTCTTTCCTTTTATGTTTTTCACTTCGTTCCTACTATATATATTGTATATGTATGTAATACACGTACACACGTGAGCTTTTTGATATTATAACACATCTGATTATTTCATACACATTCTCGAATGTGTAAAAAAAAAAACACACCGGATGAAAGAACGCGCATTAGCTATTTTTCAAAATTTTATGTTTTCCGAAACGCAACACACACGTGCAAAAGATATTACTTTGTCTTTCTCTCTCTCTCTCTCTCAATGCAGTTCGTTAAATAGAGATTTCCATCCGATTTTCTTTTTCTTTTTTTTTCTTTTTTTTTTTTCGACGACTGGACCGTTTGACGACGTGAAACGCATACTTTCCTTGATTCGGCTTTTCATAGCGCGCGACGCTTCGAGAGGACAAAAGTGGCGGTCGCGGGCCGAGATATTGCACCGTCGGTTTAGATATCTGGCCACGTCGCAATGAAGCTTTATCCACTGACCCTAACTTCGCCCCATATTTCCCAGTTGGTCCATCATACAAATCCCCCGCTCTACCACGCGCCGGGACGCGCGCGACAATTTTCCCTCGGTTCCCAGGCATATACGCGCGGTCGTGATGTCGCGCTCTCGTTTCGCGACGTTTATTAAATCACCAGTTCCGTCCGTATGCGTGTACGAGCGTGTACGAGCGATTACGATCGACCGGGATGTATACGTGCTACGCAATTTTGCGAAAATCGCAGTGACGCGGCGCGGCGCGGCGCGTGCAGACGCTAGCCGGCGGCGATTCGCCGTTCCAATTTCGGTGATCCGCCGCGAATTTTCACCGTTTATTTTCGCAAAATGAGAGATATCCTTGCAGCGGCGATCCTGTTATATTTTCAGCCAATAGGCCGCGGCACGCGCACGGTCGAACGTGTGTCATTGCACTTTAGCCGAAACGGAAAATAAATACGGACGGAATTAGAGCGGAGCTCGCGAGAGGGTGCAGAGAGGGAATCGCAATATAATCGCGCTCTTTCATCAACCCCTCGCAAAAGAGAGAGAGAGAGAGAAAGAGAGATAGAAAAAAAAAAGAAAGAGACAAAAAATATGATTATCGAAATAAACGCGGTACACGAGCTAAAGCGGAGCCTTAGCCCGCGCACCCGCACACGCTTTTTATGCCGACCGCAACACGGAGGACACGGCAAAAAGGTTACGGATCCGGGCAAATCCATTGTTGTAATCTCTGTTTAATTACATTGTCCGCTCCGATGAATAGTGCCGCCGCCGGCCGCCGCTTTGTTCTCATTTCGCGGTTTTACAGATTTGCGTGGCCCCGGCCGTAAAAGCATGCCACGCCGTATGCCACGCGAAACACGCGCGTTTATTTTTCGGTTACCGCGCGGCTTATCATAATTCATACAAAAGCGCGCAGCCATTTCGGCGTCGCGCCCGACGCCGCCGGTTCGACCGGAAAATTAACGCCGCGACGCAGTATCGGTCGATGTAACGATACACCCCTATTTCGGGATTATACTCCCGGATACATGTGTATACGAGGCTTCCCCTTCTTTCCTTCCCCTCGAGCGCGCGATTCGCGTCCATACACCCGAGTACATTGATTCGCCGCCCGTTTCGGATGCACTCACGCTCGCGCAGTATATTTACCTCGGCCGGATTAATGCACCCGAATATACGAATACAGACCTTCCCCATGTTATGTGTGCGTGTGTGGTGCGTTGTGCCTTTAATAATAATAATCTCCTTGCAAACCGCAGCTCCGCGGTTGAGAATGTTCGGATTTTGATTCGTTGCATGCAATCTCGGTCGAAGTATTGAAACAAGGGATGAAAAGGAAAAAATGAAGAAATCCTTGCGTGTGAAAAGGAAGAGACAGCAAGATTTAACTCGCGAAATAAACGGCATGCATAATAAAACCTGAAAAAAAACCCGGCTGTTGTTACTCGCAATACATCACTTTGTTCTAAAGAGGGATACGATACTTTATCCTCTCGCGATGACGTTGTATGGCGATCCGTGGCAGGAAAAAACGCCTCGAGGGAACGTTCGTGACTCCGCTCCTCGTGCCGTCTTCCTTTTTTTTCGTTTTTTTTCTTTTCTTTTTTTTTAGCGACGCCAACGCGACGCGAAATACCGTCGGGAGCGTTTCGCCTGTTTAATCTCGGCGCGGTGTCGCTGATCAAATTAAAGTCTTTTTGAAGTCGTTTAACGGAGTCACGAATTGCGTTTCAAAAATGCAAATAAAATAATAAAATAATAAAACTTTACTCCGCCCGTTAATTTCGGACAACAGAGATCTCTCGGAAAACTCATTGTTGGAATATTGTTTTTTTTTCTTTTCACGTTAATCAAATCGCGCCTATCGCCGAACAGTCTGCATAGATTTTAGCGCAACCCCGTCGCATCTCCGTTGTGCTTTCTCGCGAGATCACAGCGGCAGTCGCACGTTTCTTCGATTTGTATGTCAAAGTCGGGCGGAAATGTATATTCGCGGCGTGTAAACGACGAGAGGAAGAAAACGAGAAACTTCAAACAGAAAAAGAGAGAGAAAGGAGGAGGAGGAGGAAGAGGAGAAGGAGGAGAATGAAGGAAATGTCGCGAAACTCGAGCAATTAGAACTAGTAAAGGCTGAGTATTCAACGAAACTGTGCTTGAACTTGCTCCGTCTTCGTTGATTATACCGACTGGGCCACCGACAGATATGCGTGATGTTTCTGTGCCAAGATCGCAATTAGTGTGTATCAAAATTTTCAACGTCACTCTGAATTAAAGTACAGCGACGTTATATATGTATACGTGAACGTATCTCGGTAGAAGAAGCAGCGATGTCGGTTTTTCTCTCACGGTCTTTCTCTCCGTGCGATCTATTTAGAAAATAAATATCATCATTCTCGGACGCGAAAGAAGTCGGAAGTTTAACGATAAATTTGACTTTACTCGCGCTCGCGCGATCATTGCACGGTAGCTGTGCGAGTGCGCGGCGATCGTCGCGAAATTTAACGAAAATGCTTCTCTTAAAACATGTCACATCAAAAAAATTGCACAGTTAGTAGAAATTATTTAGTAGACATTTAAAAAAAAAAAAAAAACTTAACGCGATGTAATTGCTAAATTTTAATAATTTTCTTGTTCGCTGAGAGCAAGCGGAGAACGAGGGAGAGGGAAGGATTTTATTAACTCAAAAACGGACGTGAAAAGATAAGCGAAGGTAGCGAGAGCGACAAAGCTAAGAGACTTATCGTTTGTTGGCGTGTAAATTGGACAAATTAAAAGGGAGCGAATTCTGGAGTGCCTAAGAGCGGGAGTATTATAAATCCGCCTCTCTCTCTCTCTCTCTCTTTCTCTTTTTCTTCCTATGCGCATCGCATCGCTCTATGGCGTGCATTGCGCGAATAGCGACGAGCTGTAACTCGTGACCGAGCGCGCGGATTGCCCGAATAACATTACCGAAATGTTTACGGGGAGAAAAAGCGAGAAACATATGCGCGCGCTCGCGCCGAGGCAAGTTTGCAATTAAAATTCCACCGCGGTGATATGCACGCGAGCGTGGAATTCGTCGAGAGCGCGTCGTATCTTCTCTCTTTCTCTTCCTCTCTCTCTCTCTCTCTCTCTCTCTCACATCTGCGCTAATCTGCTTTATGAGGCGATATCCAAGTTGCTACTTATACCCCCTGCTGTATTGTTACCCGAAATAACTGTTGTGCACGGTGTGACACAAGAGCCGAATGACGGAAACACGACGACGCACTACGTTCGGATATGGCGAACGTCGTGTGCTGGGAGCTGTGTGCTGCACCGCGCGCGCGGAGCCGTGGGTCACTTACTTCGCGGTAAATCGTACCATTTATTACGTCTGCCCATTTCCGTAGCCTTGTGCAAACGCCCGGAGCGCTTGACGTAACGCACGAGTTTACGGACGGTACGTTAATATTAGATGGAAATACAGATCTCTTGGACATTCTCTGTCGTTAATTATAGAGATATCTCCCGCGGGATATTCATGAGAGAGAGAGAGAGAGAGAGAGAGAGAGAGAGAAAATGCAAGGGCGGTCGGTCCCAAGCTTACGTGTTTTGCATGAGCTTACATTTACAATCGACAGCTTTCGTCTGACATAAAATTTCGTGACACATATGGAAGAAAGTGTTATTTTATTATTACGTACAGATTGAGTCGCGCGCGCATCGCGTATGACTTTATTTTAATATATTCCCATTTCATGTTTTTATTATATACGAAGAAACTAAAATGAATTCGCAAATGAAATTTTCCAACTACGCTGCAGAATATTCTACTTCGATTTAAACTTAGAAATGAAAATACATAGTCAAATTCGCGCCGCACTATGTACGTGTATCGCTGATCTAGTTTCCGTCGCGTAGTCTGTACTGAGTAGCAGCAGGTAGCTAGACTAACAGATGCCAGGCGCGAGCGTGAAAGAGCATCAGATAGTATGGATAACCGAAAAGCTACGAAGCAGCTCTGTCTCTCGATGAAGATTAGACTACGCGCAACAGCGTGTGTTATCTAATAAATTATATCGTTTATTACGCATGCACGTCGCAAGCACAAAAGAGTGCGTAATTAATTAACGCTCGCACAGTAGTAACGCAGTCTGCAATACGTCACAAGTATATGTGTTCGCGTACGTACGAATTTGAACACTGACAACGCGTCAACGAGGAAAAGAGAGAAGGGAGTACTTTGAAATTTCGTGCGCACTTTTTCGCGAATTTCAAGTTTATTTAATTATTATAATTTCTTAAAATTCATAATTTTCTCAAGTTTTATTAACGATCGTTTTTTATTCCAATTAAAAAGTAAAATGTTATAATAACTGGTTTATTATAAAATTAATAATTGATTTTTTGATCGAGGTAAAATCTTATCTTATATTTTAATCAACATCTCCGAATTATCGTCATATTTTATTTCAGACATTACTTTAATTAATGTATCTTTCCAAGATGTGCAAATAAGTAAGTTTCACTAATTTTTGTTTTACAAACTCGGGTTTGATCAAAATATTTTTAGATCAAATAGCAATATGATTAGGTAATATAAATAATATAATAATTGTGTAATACAATTATAAAATATAAATATATTAAGAATTCTGATATTATGCTTGCACATTAATGAGATTTTAATGTGCAAGCATTTCCAGTCGTTTTTTTTTTTTTTTGCGTACAATCTCACGCGCTTAAGTACACAAGTAAGTTCATGCACTCGAATTCATCGTATACGTTTAAGCGCAATACCTTTTACACGGCAATCCGGTTTATGGAGTGATATCCAGGCTGGTAGTTAGCCGATGCATTAAGCAGGATAAGCGTCATAATGCAGCGCGGATAACTGAAATCCGACGGCCGGCTGCCCAGCATTCTCTCGGATGGGAAAAGTCGTTACCCTACGCCGCATATGTGCGTATACCTGCGTACCTGCCTGTCCGTCCGTGTGACACGCAGCGCCGTACTACCGCCGCCGTTCGTGCCGGTGGTCCTCTGCATGCGTCGTGATAAATTATACCGTTTATTACGGCGCGATATCAAGCCCATCCACCCCCGTCGGCAAACCTGTGTACACGCTGAACACTACCGATGTATCGCGCGAATTTATGGTAGCGCCGATACCACGGTTACGGTAACCTACTTACGGAAATGTGACGCTTACTACGCTGCCTCTTTGTTTTTCGTGTACGAATTACTATTACATACATGTGGTCGATGATATACAATATTCGATCAGTCATAACATAACAAAATTATTTTTCTTGTGTATGTGTATGTGTTTACATGAAAAATGAGAATTTAATTAATTAATATATATATATATATATATATATCTCTCTCTAAGGCAGACGATCGTTATTGCGAAATGTCGACACGGCACTATGGAAACGATTTAATATCTCCGTACGACTGTGTCGTGAGGAATCTCTCTCTCTCTCTTTCTCTCGTTCTTTGAATCACGGAAATTGAGGGGGCAAGGGGCGCAAAGAGAGTTGGAACAATCTTGCGTCGTGGCGCAGTAATGTCGTGGAAATAAGGGCGTGAGGTTTCGTCGCTGCAGCGTAGCTTGTGCTCGCAGTTGCGAGCATGACGGAGTCGCATAAAGCACAGTGGCAATGTGCCAGTACAACGCGACTGGAATGTCACGTACGCTCCGGTGCTGCGGAGCTTTCTTACCGGGGATTCGCATCTGCCTGCTTATTCCCGTGGGAAAACCACTTTCGCGCGAGGTCCGCCACGTGCGAAAAGAGAAAAAGAGAAAAAGAAAGGTGTGGGGATGGGAAAAAAAAGAGAGAGAGAGAGACAGACAGACGAGTCGCCGCGCGCGTGCATGAATCGCAAATGGCTTTCGCACCGTTGCTGCAGGTTATTCCGTTTATCGTGCGCAAATATCGAGAGAGGGGGAGCTCCCTCCTTCCTCCGTCTCTCCTCGCGATGATAAATTTATTCTCATCCGGGAAGCGCGTGCTCCCGATCGCGCGAACAATGTTATTGGCCGATTTGCCGCGCGAGTCGCGGGATAAATTGCCGTTTCCGATATGTATATAGGATGGCTGTTGGCCCTGACCTCGCGAGGCGCGATACGCATTATTTTCAGACCGCGACATTATTCCACCATGTTGTAATAATGTTTCATTCGCTTTTGTCTTGTTTATCGCCGATATAATATATATACAGATACTTAAGCATTGTGCGAATCGTGCGTTTTCGAATCTGCGCGAATAACTTTTTCTTCACAAAATATGAAAGTTTTATTTCAATTTCTTCTGCAATATTCTCTCTAAGTTTTATTATCTGTAATGTGCTTGTTTAAATTTTGTTGAGATTATTGAGTAGAATAACGCGCGAAACTTAATACGCCCGATCTCTCTCTCTTCTCTTGAATCGAAATAGTTCGTATAAAATTGATACTGCAACTTCATGCGGCAACAAGAAAAAGTAGAACTTCATTCTATCGATGCGTGAAAAATTATTCAATGCGAGATAAGACGCCGCGAAATTGAAATGTATGGTAAACGTTGAAGTAACCGAGTTGAACTTGCACAGTCGTCGTTTTTATGCAAGCACGCTCTATTTCACTGTATTGGAAATCGAAGAATCGCAGTTACTATCGTCAAGGAAAGAAAAAGCTGGAGGAGGAATGAAAGCTCGATAACGGCGACGAGGGAAAGGAAACGGAGGTGGCGCTTAATTGCAAGGTTTCGCTTGTTTGCAGCCGTCTGTTATTTTGAACGTAGACAAAAGTTTTATCTGCCGTTCGTTTCCAACTCTTTCGTTCTCGCGGAAAAGAATCGAAAAACTATCATTTAAAATTACGACGTTACTTCGATTTCGCTCCGAATGTGATGTTTCCGTATAATAAAATTTCTTATAATTACAACAGCAGATAAATTAATAAATTTTATTTGTCTCGAGACATGAAGATCTTTGAAAGTATTTCTTTTGAAAAAAAAAAAATTATATCGCGCAACAATATATGTATACGATGTCTGGGAAAAGATTTTGCGCGTCTTGAATTTTTCCGCTCGTATAGAAATGCCGGCGGAAAGTTCGCGATGTTCACAACGGAGATGCATTTTGTTCGGGTGAATTACATTAGAGTAATACATACAAGGAAAAGCGCGCCTCGTGCCCGCGAAGCCGAAATCTCTGTGCTTGTCGCGCGCGCGTTTTGCCAGAGCTTTTACATCGGCCAGATTTTGAACCGTGTATAATACGCGGCGGAGGGAGGGAGGGAGGGAGGTTAGGGCGAGAATGTTACACGAAATGGAAATTGTACGCTGTTTACGAAGAACGCACGCCCGGAATATTATTCCGCCTGCACTCCGATAAAACAGCGGGACGCTTTTACTGCGCCGGATAAATATTCGAGCCAAATTAAAAGCACTATTTTATCAGCAAGACACGCGAGAGCGCGACGCGCTCTCAACTAGGCCGAAACGTCATAATTTGCCGAATACACTCATTATTTCCGGTTTTTCACGCTGCACTCTTGTTTTTTTCCGTATGCGGCACAAAATCAATCGAGTAAATAAAACGGATATTGATCGTCCGACGCACGCGTTGAAAATATTTGACTGACCCGTACTTTATTCAGAAAATTTCTAAAATCGCCGGGGAAAAAGATATAGACTAAAATAAGATTTAAAAAAAAGTAAGATAAAAATTATTATTAAACGAAATAATAAAACATCACAGATCTGATGAAATCTCTAATATTGAACGTGGAAAGATAGACTCTCTTCTTTCTCTCTTTATACCTCGAAAGAATCGTACGTTGACAATGTTATCCAGGCTGAAAGAAGTAGGCAAAGTCGGCGAACAAGTGGAAGTAACTTTGTAACTAACGGCGGATAATCTATTTCGAAAGAGACGAGGGTGACGGTCCTCGGTTAGACGGTTCGGTGACTAGGAGAAAAGACGTGGATGTGGGAAAGTGGGAAGATAAGTCCTAGCGTGTGGAGAGAGAAAGAAGGCGCGGATGTTCGATTTTTTTTTTTTTTTTTTTTTTTTTTACTTTCCGCCTTTTTTTACATCCGCGCCTGCAGCTCGTCGCAATATAGCGAGCACTTCAGAATATATTTGCCTCGCTCTCGCGTGGTGAACGAAAGAGAGAGCATCGAATTGTATCGCGTATTTCGTTGCGAACCGTGAAATTTACGAAAAGTGTGTGTACATAGATATTACACGTTTTGATCGTGAGCTTTTTTCGGACGAAAATGCGCGGTCGGGGGGCAATTAATAACACCGATGAGAACAGAATGTACATGACGGCTGCAATCCGGTCGCTGTTTCAACATCGCAGGTGCCGCGACGCGAGAGAGGACGTACTACTTCTTTTCGGACGTAGCGAAATTTATTTTGCCCGCTAAATCGGCTTGTTTACCTCAAAGGCGACCGGAAAATTGCGCCCGAGTTGAAAACCCCAGTAACTAGATGTTTTGTAATTTTCCCGGTTATTACGGGTAACGACGAAGTAAGAGAGAACTTTGCAGATTTATGACTTTGAATCAAGATTATTATTTAGCATGCGACAGAAAGAGAGAGAGAGAGAGAGATATACGGGAAGACAGAGCGACCAATCAATCGTGTAAAATGCGTCGAATTGATTGCACGGAAATATAACGTCACTTCTTCGTTCCGGTGAAATAAATTTTAGCATTTTTCCTAAATAAAAAGAAGGAACGAAAACAAAATATCGAAAATATCCCGTTTTCCAATTATACTTCGTTTGTTTTTTCAACGATGATTGATTGATCATAGAGTTTTCCGTAGTTAACTCCTCGTTGCGAAAGACTTCGCTGCTAAAGTGCACCCTCGTGCTGACCTATGCGCAGCGGATTAATTTATTGTCTATTAGCTTTGGAAGTTCGACGAGTTTGCGTCAGTACTGTCATAGAGAGAGAGAAGTAACGCGCTTAGCTTCCGCTTTCTGTGAAACTGATAATAAATGATCACAAATTCCCCCTCGTCAGCGTTATTACAGCAAATTCAATGGACTATAATGCAGCGAAATTACTTCGGGTAATTCTTTGCGTATTATTTAAACGTTCAAAACTATACTCGATTGTTGTCGAGAAACGAGCGTTTCGAAAATAAATGAACAAAATTATACGGGCCGTTTAAAGATCAGCTACTATTTTTTTATTTTTTTCAAAAATTGATCAGAGAGAAGAGAGAAATAAAAAAAAGAGGAGAGAGAAAGAGTTGTGTTTTTAAATAAAATATTTCATCTTGCGTTGACACAAATTTGAGTTATTTCCCTCAACTGTAAATTTTAATAAACAAGTGATTTGCATATTTAAATGTCTATTAAAATAATAACAATAATTTATCAATACGTATCTCGGAAAAACAAAAGAGCGCTTGCCTGTCAGATATTTATTTCTATTTTAATCTGAAGATCCGATTACACAAAAATATTTGCAATTCTGGATTTGTGGAAAAACTTTTCCGGCGTGTTGCTAACGCATATGTGGATATTATACGCTATATATAGATCGAGAGAGATTTATACGACAGCGATATTAGCGGACTTGAGAGGAGCGCGCGGGACTCGGGAAAAGCACTCGAGCTACTTAACCGCGTGGGTTACCTACTATTTTTGCGGACAGATAGAGAGAGAAAGAGAGAGAGAGAGAGAGAGAGAGAGAGAGAGAGAGAAAGAGACTCGGGCTCTCTTTTTCGGCTCTCTCTTCTCTTATGTACTCTTTTTACCTGTGTCAGAGTAAATAGACGCGAGCGTTTTCTCCGCGGAGCATCTCACGCAAGTTCACAGTTCGCCGGTAAAAAGATCGCGCGAACCTTTGAAGACGCTGCCGAATGAGGCCATTTGGATACCCGTGCACCTTACTGGGTGAAACGACTCTCGCGCTCTGCTCGTGAAAAAAACGTTCCATTCATGCACTCTCACTCCGATATATTTTCTGTCCTCCTTTTCTGCTCTCGAATCTCTCGTTGCACCGCGTGCCGTTCCTTTTATCGTTCCACACGCGTTTTTCCCGCGCGTTCGTACCCGCGATAGACTTTGACGAATGACGCGTTCGTTTTTCACCTCGATCACTCGTCCCCTGGTCATCCCGTCGGATAGGCCGGTTCACCCTGTTTATCTTTTTTTTTCTTTTTTCACGCCTCTCTCTCTCTCTCTCTCTCTCTCTCTCTTTCTCTCTTTTTCATACTCTCTCCACGCCTCATTTCAGCTCGATCCTTGCTTCCTTTGCCCCTCTCGCGGTCGTTATCTGCATCTTCCCTTCATTTATTCTAGCGGCCAACGTGGAGATTGAAAATGTTGATTCACCGAACGAGCTGGGATAATACTACCATCGGCCCACACAGCTGTTTAGAGGCAGATAAAACGTCACTGATTACACAGCGACTCCAACAGCGATGCCATTTACACTAAAGCCGGCCGGTTTGAGAGCAAAAATCGTAGGATCGCGAGTTTCTTGATGATGCCGTGTGTTCGATTGCAGTAAATTTACGCGGACAACTAAATCGGCGGCGAGAGAGAAAACGTTTTCCTTCTTATTTACACGACAATTCGCGTCAGAGCCGCTTTTGCGCCGTGCTTTCAGACAATTAAAAACTTTTCAGTAATACCGCGCGCGTGTGTTCGCGCGCGCGTTTTGGGAAATCAGCGTGTTCTCCTATTTACGCGACAATCTCAATTACACTCCACTAGATCTTCCTTCGTCCTGTCGCGCGGAATTTAATGCTGGTACGTACCTCTTCCGCTCGGTACGACCGACGACTCGAATTATCGCGGGTGTTACAATTGACCCCGAAGCTCTCTCGTACACGTAACCGCAATTTCAACGCTCGGACGACGACGATAAATTTCAATCGAGCTCCGTCGCTAAATGCACGACTCGTTTATTCTTTAGAATCCCCTTTCTCTATCTGTCTCGCACGCGCGCGCGATAGCCTCCGCGTTGAAAAGCGATATCCCCTCAGACATTCTTTATTCCCGCGTGTTCCCTCTCTCTCCCCGGTAAATGCGGGACTCACGTATATAGATCCACGACGGCTATTACATCGATTCCTTCTGATTGCGGGCTCTCAAAGTAGCGGAAGCTCCGTAGCTTTGTGCACTCTCTTGGTCCTTTCTTTCCTGCGCACGACAAAAGCTAACGCGATTGTAAAGTTTCCAGCACGCGGACGATTCGAAACCGGCACGATAGTCGGAAGTTTGCGAGAAACGTTTAATTCGATCATTCCCCTCGGCTTCTCAAAGAGATTACTCAGAAATATTCGTCGCTCGAGAGAACGCATTCGAGCGTCGTTTAAAAGTAGGTAATATTGAAAGTTACGAAAAATTCTTACTTACAATCTCGCGCGTTAAATTGCTGAAGTTGAAGAGCTGCTTATTATTTTTAACGTTATTTCGTTTTTGTGGCAAAGTGCACAAGTGTTTTGTTCTTAGCAATTTGTTTTAATTAACTTTGTAATTATTCAAAAAAAAAAAAAAAAGAAATCGAATTCTTGAATCAAACTCTTTAATTTCTCTCTCTTCCGCGAACAAGTTTGTGAATTTATAATGTTGCATTGTTCGGAATGTACGTAGTTCCCCCAGTTTGCACATGGGAAATAATTTCGTTTTACTCTTGCACGCACACACACATACACACTTACTGAAACCGTACTTTAAACATATCTTTACACGCATGCATATATGTAGTCGGGCATAAATATTAGATCGGCTTTGCTCATGAGGATAAAATCTTGTTTCTCTGAGTAACGTACGCTGGATAATATAGCGCACATGTGCCTCTTAAATATATTTATTACTTCATATTGCGTGCATACAAGTAAAACACATCTATAGTTCACAAGCGCTTGATTAACGTTTGATACGCAACAACGTGTGTGCGGCAACGTAATATCCAGATAATTTCAAGATTTTTGATTTAGAATTTAGTTCGCTTTATTTCGCTAAGATTGTTGCATTTATTTGAATTTACACACAAGAACTCAAATAAATGCAACTCTCGAATATTGTCTGCTGGAATGTATTGTTTTTCCAGCGACTTTGCCTTTCAAAAACAAAAAAATAAGAAAAAAAAAAAAACAATCTTACTTCCGTTTTAATATCAATCGCGCATTTTACTGTTTGTGCTTCGGTATTAGACCGCTATTGATTCGCGGTTTCTATTCGTTCGCGGATTTTCGATGGCGTGCACGCGCTCAACGGACAATCGCTATATTAAATCTAAGGACAACAATGGATCGCGGTTTCGAATGAGACCGGTTCTGAAACGATCGCTCCATTACGCCGATATCGTCTATTTGAAACGTTCGTTTGTTACGCGACCAACTAGGTGGCTTTTATGACACATATTCTCCCGCATTCCATCCAGTAGTTTTCCCTCCTCTATCCTTTTTTCGGAGAATTAATGCTTCTATTCATTTCTGGGATTTCGGGTAATGAGAGATACTTCTCTCTTTCTCTCTTTCCCTCGTTTCATGTTTCCTTTGTTTTTGCTCTCTATAACTTTCTTTGTATTTTTCAACGACCTTTCGCATCTTCCACTCTCGCTTCAAAAGTAACCACCCACGTACCTGATTCTTCGTAATATCACATATATTGCGAAGGCATCGCGAAGTCGGCTAACATTGATGTTCTAAATATTTTCGAAGATGCGCGCTCTAATTCAACACGCAACATCGATCGCCGCGGTTTTTGTATAATAAAAAACCGTTACCGAGAACAAAACGCGAAAACTTTATACTCACGGAAAGCTTTTTTTTTTGTCTCGTTCAACTTCTATATAAATCTATCGAAAAAAGAAACATCAACAAAGAGCGCGAAGGGAGCTTATACAACTTAAGCGAAACTCAAATGAGAACATAACTTACGCAAAGATTTACCTTTGTGTTACCCGTTACGTCGCTTTCAAGCATTAAAGAGAATAGTTCGGTTGTAGCATCCCGCGGCCTGCTTCACGAACGCCTGCTGCAAAACGTACAAAATGACCGAAAGTTAGATTACAGCAAACAAAGCTGAGCAATTTATATTCTGAAGTTATTCCGCAACACATTACGGTCATATTTTTCACACGGGAGGGAGAAAAAAAACGATAGAAGCTAATAATTCAAACTCGCTGCGTGAAGTTGTACACGCGATCGGTTCGATATAAAGACGCGGTTAGTGCCGCAGTAGATCAAAGATCGACAGGTGCCGTCGTCGCATCAGACGTACGTGTAGAAAAAATAAAAATATTAACTCGTCTCGTTTGTATGCGTCACCAATCTTGGTTACGATACATAAAATGGGTGTTTCACTGCAAAAACGCAATTTTCAAATACATGATATTCATTTTACAGAAAGTTATTACGCACGGCTGAGGAACGAGAAAACGATAAATGGAGTGGAAAGAGAAACGAAAAATTAACAAATATGATGAGTACTTAATCCGCGAATTTGATTCAGAGAAATGGAAAAAATATTGTAAATTCAAGTTTCTTTCTCTCTTTCTCTCTCTCTCTCTCTCTCTCTCTGTCTCTGCGTGTTTTTGTGCGCGCTCGCGGAACAGCCGAGGCTCTGGCAAAAGTAACAGAGAGACAATATGGAAAATCATGTGTACATTGCTGCGAGACGATATTGCACGACGACCCCGTTTCATTTATTTGCTCTCTGAATAGCAACGCGTCCGCGTGGACGTGCATACGTCACGGGTTATGCAGATTCAGGTGTGCGTTTGCATGCATCATATTCTAATACGGTATTGTCTTCTCGCTTGCGAATCAACGTTGAATTCGCGCGCGCACGCGAGGTTGCGACTATAACGCCTCGTGTAAATGTGAAAGCGCTTTGCGGTTGTGCGTTTTATTTTTGCGGAGAAAAAAAATGTGTCGCGAATAACCGACGCGCGGAATATAATTAACGCGCTCTGATGTGCTCGCGCGCGCGCATATATTGAGAACATATATAACGGGGGTTTTCGAAGAAAAGTAGTGAATGCGAGAAAAGTGCAAATACGCGCGCGCAAAGTTGTATCGTTATATACGCGAAAGACAATAAAATTGAGACAATATAAATGCAAATGCACCATTAGTCGGTGGAAGTAAAAATGCGCGCTGAACGTTGAGAAGGATCGTGTTGAGAGACTCGGGGGCCGATTAGCTCTTTTTAACGAGAAAAGCAGATAAAAAGAGAGAGAGAGAGAGAGGGGGGGGGATGAGGGTGAGAGAAAACAAGAGCGAGCGGTGATGGTTTTTAACGAGAGGCGCGCACTCCATTCCCTACGTGTCGCATCTATCATCGTTAAGGAGCGCAGCTCACACAATTTGGTTTAATTAGCTCTTAATTTAATTTAATACCAAGTGCCATTACGAGATAACAGAGTCTTGTGAGCGAAAGAGTGAAGGAAGGGAACAAACAAGATGTACCCCGACCCAGAGAAAGGTAGTTACGTCCGGAACGGACGGCGCTCGGAGCGCAACCACCGTGTCGTTTTGCGCGAGAAAAAGTCCATCGTGCTCGGTGGTAAGACGCCGAGACCACACAACGCGTAGCGGCGAGTTGTTACTCGCAACCCCGTAGGAAATGGAAATACGCGGAGATGAAAATATACGCCCCAGTTGTTGCGTTTGTTCTGCACGCGCGAGTTACACATCGTCGTGTCGTCTCTGTCCGAACCCCTCGATATCCAGACCGCCGTTCTCTCTATAAATATTGTTTCGCACTGAAATAGCTCACGACATACACGGCTCTCTTTGAGGTCGTGACATTCGGCGACCTGTGTTATTTATTTGCGATAAAAAGAGAAAGATAAACAAGCGAACAATAATAATAAAGAAAATAATAAAGCATGTGAGAGATGATAAACTGCTTCAGAACTAGACGAACCGCCACATTATAAATGCAGCTTAAATCTGCGTCATATTTATTTTCAACATTTCGAAATATTTTTTTCTCATATGCGGTTTTTTTAAAAAAAAAAAAAAAAAAAAAAAATTGTTCTTACAAAATCCATTTGCGACGTGCTGGAGACAATCAGTTCGATCGGCTTGAGAGAGTAATTTTCTTTCGCGAGCACTAGCTCATGTAAACTCGCAATTATTTACGACGTTAGCGCAAAGATGAATTTTTATCGTGGTCGACGTGATTCCCCCTATTGAGAAACGATTCCGCACGAGATCGTTAAGGAAGACTTATTACTATTCCGGAAACGCGGCGCGCAAAATTTATGTCCGGCGCGGTTAGTCCCCGTGAAATTTTCACTTATCCCGCTCGTCTGCACCGTATCTTTTATCCCTAAGGACAAATTGGATAGTACGACGAAAAGGGTACGATGGAAGGGAAACGAGAAGAACTCCATCCAATTTGCAATGCACAGAGAAACGGCCGTGCCTGCTCCGCGCCCCGCCGCACTGTACATATATATATGTAGCATCGCTCATTATTGTGCGCCCGCGTTTGTGTCGATTTTAATAATAACTTAATTCGTCGTTTGTGCGCGCGCACACATTCTCTTTCTCATCGATGGATGAATTGTCGCTCGCGTTTTACTTGTTATATTTAAAAATAGAATTCGAAACCAAGTTGTCGTTATTCCGTTTTACGTGTGTAAGTTCCGAGTCATTACGTCTTTTCGTTGAATTCGTTCTTTCGCGATTCCCTTGCGAGCGTTTCGTAACACAATTCGGAATGGTTTTGCAGAAAAACTCAAATTTTTGCGGTGCTTTTCTCTCTCACAGATGAAAACAAATTGGCAATCTGGCTACTTTCGATGAAAGAAACTCGCTCGTGTGTTTCGAGAGAATCGCTTTTTATCGTCGGTCTTCCAACCGCATCGCGACGCTTGCACACACACACACACACATACACACAAGCGCAATGAGCAAGTATATTTTCAGAAGACACGGGGAAGTGGATATTAACAGCAGCGAGTTTAAGTTCCTCGCATAGCGTCTCGCGAGCGTTAGTAGAGTCGCGTTTCTTAATTTGTCGCGATAAAGAGAATTTTCCATTAAATCCCGTCGCGCACACACAGCGGCATTACACATACATGCATATGTGCGGCAGGCACACGTGGTGGTGGTGGTGGTGGTGGTGGGTACGTCAGGCACACTAAAAGGCACGGAAAGTATGCGCACGTGCAAGGAACTACTGCATCTGCTCGCCGCGTCCGGGACGCGCAGATTTACGGAGAGGCAGAGTGACCTGAATACGTACGAAGTGATGCATTACGCGGCTGCTACTGGCGTATTATGAATTTTCAGCTTTTATTACGACGCGTGTATCCCCCGACGACGGCAGCGTCACGAGCGCCGGGACGCGCTGCCGACGACGTTTAATCCATTTCGGATTCCGTTGGCCCTCTCTACAAAAGGCGAAGACAGAACAATCGCGCGCGAGCGCGCAAATGTTAGCGAAGGCACAAGCGACGAGAGATAATGGAACCTCTCTTCCAGTTATATATCAGACATAATTCCTCACTGCTCAGAGAGAGAGAGAGAGAGAGAGGAGAGAAAGAGACGCTGGATATTTTAATGTCTGCAAAAATACGGAAAACCAACTTGAGAAGCCGCCCGAAGAAAGTTGTAATAAAAAAATAAAATGTTTCCTTTTAGCGGAACCGCGCGTGAAAAGAAAAGAGACATTTTTCACGATTAACATCTACCGTTTGATTTATAAAGTGTTTTCAGATCGATTACGTGCGGGATAGAAAAATTGCTCGGTTCATTTGCGCACAAACGCAACGCGTTAAATCAAGAGAAAGTACATTTGTAAGCTTTGTTTAATCCGCGACACGATCTAAATGTCACAGTTATCGAGCGTAAGGTGAAATTATGCAGACGTTAGCGCGCGCGCGCACACACACACACACACACATATACACACACAACAATCGTGCTCGTTCACCGTTCCGGTGATCTTGATATCATCATTTTTCGACCAACAGCGACGATATTACACGCAAACTGCGAATTCGCACGACGCTCGAAAAAAAAAAAAAAACAAGTCCGTGATAATAATTATTTCGCGAGAGAATTGCAGTTGTTTTTTTTCGTTTGCGAGAAATTGATTTTTTCTTTTTCTCTTTTTTTTTAAGGATATCCTTGCGCTTCGGTTACAATCGAGTCGATTTAAAAATTCATTGCAATATGCGCCGCGATACTTTATCTCTCTCTCTCGCCGCGCGGTTATATTTGCGGAGCACGCGAAATACATGCTCGCGGTTCAATTAGTATCGGTTTCGGTAATGGCGTCCCTCCCCCCCGCGCGCGCGTCGTCGTGTCGGTGAGAATGACGACGGAAGAGGGAATTTTGATCGCGCGTTTCCGCGAAGGAACTGAAGCTGCGCATGAATAACCATGAACGTTTCCACCTAGCGGAAGCTGACGAGGCCAACAACTATCGGGGACGAGCGGAGTCCAAATATATTTACATATTTTCCGTCGCGCGCGCATCCCTTCTCTCCAGTTACTCGACCATTCCGTTTCCGAAAGTGGCTTTATTCCGCGTCGGTTATGCGCTCCAAAGGTGCTTGAATGATCGCGAAAACAAAATATCTGCGCGATACTCTCGCGCGAAAATAGTGTTATTTATTGTCGTGTTTTCTCGTTTTATTTTTTTCAGATGCAAAAACATGTGTGTAAAAATACGCATAAATTTTGATCTGAAAATCCTTCTAGCTTTGTAATCCCGCTCGGAAGCTACACTATATTTCGAGTTAATTATTGCCATTTCGAAACGCCACTGACAGAGCTTTTGCTTTGTTTCCCTCGTGCTTATACAAAGTTTCGGATGAAGCACAGAGAAGTGGCAGCGAGTGGATTTCTCGTCTTTCGCGAGAGTAGAATTTCTGTACACAATGCTGCGTTTGACCATCGCGCGCGCGCAAGCAGCAGAGTTCTCTTCCACCCTCGCGACATGATTACTTGCTCTCTCCGCAAAGCATTCGGAGAGAACACTTTCATCTCGGCCTCTTTCAGAACCGGCCAAGAATTCGTGTTCGCTGTTTGGCTGAAACTTAAGAGCGCCATTCAATGCAGATCCCGATTTCCAACAGTCAGGTTCAAGCAGTCCTTATAAAGTGAAGTCGGTATATACTTTCAAGATAATCTTTCTTACGACACGAAGTTTACTCTTCTCCGCGCGCGCGCACGTTCTAAAAGTTCGCAAAATTTTCTCCTCGGTGTGCGACGTTCAGTAGTTAGTATTACGTTATTTTCAATCTCGGAACTTTCTCCCTCTCTCCTTCTCTCTTTCTTTCTCCCTCTCTTTCGCTCTTTCTTTCTCACCGAACTGTTTCTTTAACTTTCCGTGAACTTTGAGAATCCTTTCTCGCAAAAGAAGAGATATCCCGATCCTCCAATCGGAGGAGCGCGATATAGGAAAGAGAGACGGAGAGGAGAGGGAGAGGGGTTGTTCCATTAATAATTTTCAAAGGTTTCAGGATGGTAACCGATAGATGATAGCGGTTGTTCGTTTTCAGTTGCACGGAGAAAGATCTATCTATTGTCGACGGAATGTATCCCGGCGCACTGTGTGACACGATGCACTCTCTCTACATATATATTTCATGCGCACATAAACAGGAATGTACCTAACAAAGGTGGTGTAGGAGCGGGGGCCGCTTCGCTTCTCGGTCTCCTTTGCTGTCGTGCAAAGAAGGAGATGGCGGCAATGTGAAGGAGGTGTAGGAAAAGGAGGAGGAGAGGAGGTAGATGAGGAGGAGGAGGAGAGAAGGAGATGGCGGGTCGGAGGACTACTCTGTTTGCTAATTACTCGGCGTCGGCACATTTGCATCCACGTTCGCGCCAGTCCTCGGCTGGTGGCGTTAACCTTCTCATTAAACGTAATTGTTTGCAATAATTTGATGCCACCTGTCTCCCTCCGACCGTTACTACAACAGCCAACTTCTCCGCTAAGTCTCTTCGCTCCGCTACCCTCCCTGACTGTTGCACCGTCTGACTGGCTTCTGTGGTGCTCTATCGTCGCCCGGGTACGTGTGCCCCTTCGACCTCCTCGAGCGCGCTCGGCTTCGGTCGTCGTAGACCCTTCCTTGCGCGCTTCTCGAGGCGCGAACATACACGCGGCGGTAGAAATTGCGCGATTGTGAGAGAGAGAGAGACCGCCCTTCTGCCATCAAAGACGGCGTTTCGCGCGCGGCGGAAGTCTTGCGTCCGCCATGACGTTTAACATCCAGATATTACGCTCTATATACTCGATAAAGCGAGACGTGCAAAATCACAGAGTAATTACACATCTCCGACATTCGCTTATACTCGAATCGCTTTATATAAAAAACTTTATATATAAAGTTTGACCGAATTGCATAATTCTTTATACATTTTGCGAGATATAGGTTTGATCTGCTCTGATTAAATATGAAGTTTGTCTATTAAAAGTATTTCCAGAACATTATTGAATTATTATTGAACATTGATTTTGAGACGAGCGATTTTCTCGATAACGATATTTCTGGAAAGCTTGATACTTGACTCTCTGATACTTGACTATTCAACTTCTTACTTTGAAATTATTTAACCAACATATTATACACTTTAATTAATTCTTGAAATTTATTTTGAAGATAAAATTGAGCGTGACGAGTTGCTTACGCGAGTATACGATCGCGCGGAATGCCCATTCATCGTCGTTATCGACGCGTCGACGTATAACTCCCGCGAAACTCCCGACGAATCTTCACTGTTTGCCCTGCAAACTCGATATAGCTTGTGTAACGTGTCTCACAGCGCCACGGCCAATAAGTATTCGCAAACGATAAATCCTTCTCTTGCGCTTTCGTTTCCCTCGCTGCTTCCTGACAAACTTTGCCGCGTCCGCGAGAACGACTGGGGAGAGACAACTCTCGCGAAACTTTTCCCCGGGTTTTCTCTCTCTCTCTCTCTCTTTATAAGTCGCGAGAATACCGAAACCAAGCTTTATCGTTGGAATCAAAGTGTGGATATACTTTATTCGCCGTATCGCGAATTATATGAGAATATGTCAGCGCGTGGATATCAGGAGAAGCGCGCGGCGAGTACGACTCATCACTGCGTTATCTCACCACAGCGCGGCGGCCGAGTTATAACAAAACTTTATATTGCGAAGTTCAACGTTAAATAATTTAAGCACACTCGACGCGCGAATATCGTAAAGATCGACGCGGCCGACGATAAAACGCACGTGCGCGCGAGCGCGAGGCAATTTAATTAACTCTCGCTGCGGCCGAAACTCCGCGGGGCGCGAGACAACGACGTTCCTGACGGCCGCATTAAAACTACACGGGCGCGCTTTTACGCCGCAGTTATCGAGCGCACATACAGCGGCATATCCAACCCCCGAGGCCCGGCATCCGTTTATTTAACGCAATATTTCGTCGAGTACGTCGCCGCTTCGCGTCGATGAAGCGTGACGGTAGATAACGACGTCGAGACGGGAGACAGGGAGAGAGAGAGAGAGAGAGAGAGGGAGAGAGTGAGTGAGAAAGAAAGCAGACGGATATAGTATAGCCGAGTGAAGAGAAGGAAAAGTTTAAGAAGGAAAAAGAGAACGAGGAGAAGGGGAAAAAAAGAGGGAAAACGAAACGCGAAGAAACGAGAAACTCGGAGACGAGATCTCGGCGACGCTCGGTGTAAGATCCGACCTAAGCAGCTTATCTGTTGATGATGCACTGTATTTTTCGCTGATACTCCTTTCCCGCGTGGCCGTCCGCCTAATACGACGGAGTGTTCTCGCTTGATAGCATGTCGTTTTCTCCTGCATAACCCAACCTTATCCCCACCCGGCGGCTCTCTGGTTCGGTCCAGGCAGCAGTGTTCTTCGTTAGTCTCCCCGAGGGTCTTTTCGTTTGGCCTCTTCGTCGCTATAACTCTCGATTTAACTCTCCCACACTCGCGTCTTGGAGAAATCCGACATCGCCGACGTGTACCGCTCCCGCCGACCTCTTCTACCCCTTCTTCCCGAACAACAATTCTCTTCAGCGATATCCTCCTCATTGTCGTTGACAACGTTAGTATCCGAGAGACTCGTTCGAGATATCTCCGTCTGACGCGTGTTGGACAATTTACGAGACGTTCATTATACGAGAGAAACTATAACCACAAGAGGAGAGAGAGAGAGAGAGAGAGAGCCAACGCGGGCTATAACGAGGTGAGATTTTTCAGTAGTAATGATACGTTATGAGCGGACGTCGAGAACCATAACGAAAGCGAGCCAACGTGCACGTTGGCTATTAAGTTTTCATGTCCGGGAAATCGCCAATGCAAATCATTTCGATACGGTGTCCGATGTAATACTTCCATTAACGCGATATTAATGATACATGGCCGCATGTAATGAGGCCGAAAACGTTGCTTCCGATTTAATCGAGAGTAATCTCTCTCTGGTAATATTAATGTTATCTTTGAAAGAAATGAATTAAAGGCGCGGCGCCGCGCTGTCCTCGACTCGATCACACGCCGGAAGAGAAAAAAAGAGAGGAAACACATTTATATCAATCTCACGCGCTATATATTTAAAAATTCGAAATTTCCGTGAATTTAATTTGAAAATCTCTGCAATCACTTATTACTCTACTTTTGTCTATTTAGATTAAAAGGCGTATCTCAACAACGGAGGTCAGTTGATTCGAAATACGAGGAAATGATACAAAACTTTGATATTATATTTTGTATATAAATTTGTTATATAAATTGTATATATTATATAATTAAGTCATATGTAATATGACACATATTCTTATATATAATTCGAGTCATTTAAATCGAAGTACAAAGAAAAATGATAAAACTTCGATTTATTTTCTATATAAATCGATTATTTTATTTCTAATTTTGATCGTATATTAATTAAGTCATTTTATATATAATTATATAATTGAGTCATTTGATTCGATTCGAAGTGCAGAGAAAGTGATAAAACTTCGATATTATTTTACATGTGATCTTGTTCGTATATAATTAAACGTCAAAATGTAATAATTATTATTTAATGAGATACTTCTCACAGAGTATGAAAATTTTATCGTTGCTCTTTGGCGCGATACGATATCTGTAACGAGGGAAACTGATTTGCTGTGATTAGAGAGTCGCCATAATCTATCCCTAACCTCTCTAATTAACATGAAATCTAATGGCAATTTCGATATTTGCGACGATTAATCAGCGGAGTAACGGTAGATATCCTTCGCGGTAGAACTACTAACATAACTTTGTTGCCTAATTTAAATTGACCGGAGGATAGCTATTTATCCACCCTTACCGCTAATAATCTATTCACCTCACGTGTTTGCGGTCGTCAAACGGCTGTTCTATTTCGCGTGCGCAGACCCGCCGTCGCGATAATTATAAATAAATAAATCGATCTTCGCCGCGTTGACAGATCTGTCGCGTGCATATACTAGTCATTAATCTCACATTTGCAAATTGACAGGTGTTACATCAGAGCGAATCTGTGTATTTAGAAGAAATTAACTAGCATTTTTTTACTCATTAAGCGCCGAGTGCGCGTGAGCTAAAAAACGTTTCAACTATTCGCAGTACGATAAAAATCGACACAAATTTAGAGAATTCAGTGCGAGTCGAGAGATTTTTATGTAAATAGTAAAATGTTAAAATATGCGCACCAAGTTGTTAAATTTTGATATCAGATTTTTCTGGCTCGCTCACTACACGTCTAGTTTATCTACGTGTATTTTATAGTGCACTTATAGAAATATACGTGAACATTCGCAAAGTAGATTGCAGCTGGACAATTAATGCGCAAATAATTGATGTTAATCTAAGGAAAGCTATTAGTGCATTTGCAAAAGCTTAGGTTTACATGACTACGAAATCGCTCTCAGAATTGCAGCAGAGTAATCGGATTCGCCTCTAGAAGAGAGTAATTTCTCTTGTTCGAGGGTTCCCTTCTTGTTTTCGATAAATAGTTACGGTCGTCCGCGTAATTCTCAAGCGAGTTCGAAATTACGCGACAAATCCTCGTGGCGTAATGAACCTGTTTCGCATATGCCAAACCGTCGTTACACAAGATTACGGCATCGAAACGCGCGACGTGCCTTAACCCCGTAAGCTTCTCAAGTGCTGTACCGTGTTCCGAATGTTCGAGCACTACTATATTAAATATCTGCGTCAGCGCTTCGACCTGGTATATTCAAGTTGGGGAACGCGCCGCAACAAAAAGCAGCTTCCAGCGTTTTCCATTCAAACGGATATTAAAGAATGAAAATGCAAGACGAGAATATCGTAAACTGAGCATTAACGATCGATTCAATTCTCTTTTCGGAATCGATGAATTTTTTTTCTCTTTGCTACGTTTTTTTTTGCTTTGATACAATCGGAGAAAAATCAGAGTGCACCGGAGATAAAAGACGCAACGCAAAGATATTAAACTGCGTAATGCGATATAAAACGACCTAATGAGATCGCGTTTGTTTGTTATTACGGTTTATGTATTTCGTATAAAATACGAATTTTCCGCTTTTATCCAGTCGGTATCAGACTATTATTGCGTTATTACAACCCTCTCGCGTTGTTTTGAATAAAGAGACGCTGCGACATAAAATGAAATTATGACAAGGTCGTCGTGCCGTCTACGTAAATATACGGGAAAATGTTTATGCACTAACAGCGGATGACAGTCCGTAAGAGAGAGAGAGAGAGAGAGAGAGTACCTTACAACGATATAATTGTGTAGTTTTACCTCTTCCGGTGTATACATTTGTTTGTCTGTTACTCGTCGGCGGGGAACGATTATAAACGGCAATTGCATTCCTGCAATTTCCCAACTTTTATACTGAGGAAACGAGGCGCGCGCGAGAACACACAAAAGTTTTTCTCTTTTCGCGAAATATTGCGCGTTATGTAAACGTTTCAATTACAGAGCGCGCGACACACAATACGCAACTTCCGCAAATTAATATCTGCGTGTACGCGCTGCGTGAAAAAAAAAAAAAGTAGCGGATATGTACGAACGGAATTAGTTAAACGACGTTCCAATTACGAAATGTCTATTAAGTGCAAAACTCAATAAACGAGTGTGACTGTATACTTCGCTCGCAACGCCATAACGGTCAGCAGTTGGTCGCGGCGCAATCTAGGAATAGAGCGAAAGCGCGGCAACGCGCAGGGGAATTGCGGCGAAACTTTCGAATAATTGACATCGCGGTGGTTAACGGTGCGTGATATGAGGTGTATACGAAAAAAAAGGCGCGCGCGTATAAAATAAAAAATGTATCGCATAACTGGCGGCGGTAGCGGGCGCGCGCGCGCAAGAGGGACGTCAAAAGCAGCCGTCGAAATTGTTCGGAATAAAAGTGGGTTTTGAGCGTGAGCGGTGAGGAGGCAATAGAGGCGGTGGCTGGTGAGGAGAGAGCAAAAAAAAAAAAAAAAGAACGGGGGTAAACTGGCACGCACTATCGCATCGGTCCCGATCGATGCACCCGGCCGACCGCCGGGTGTAAAAGGACGAAAATGCGCGCCGCGTCCGTCCAGAATCGAAACGCACGGTTGCACCGCACAAACCCGTACAAATCTCGGTCTGTTGTAGGCAGATTTTGTGTCATTCGTTTGTACATATAGGCGAACCTTTAGCGCCGATATCAATTTGCGCAATTTTTTTTTTTTCCGTGCGCTCTGCTCTCAGTTTTTCATTTGTATGCCGTGAATGAAGTAAATTTGTCGCGAGTAAATCGTTCTGTTTGAAAGCTGTCCCAGTCAACAAAAACATTTTTTTCGAACGACTTTCCGCTATAAAAGCGAGGGTGATAGCAGGTAATTAAAATGGTTGTTTTCTCTGCGAACAATTCTTCGTTTTTTTACTATTCAACGCTAAAACTTAACGAAAATTTGTGTTTTCCGTGCGAATTGTGAACGGATGAATTGCGAAAAGATTTGTTTTTTTTTCCACGATAAATCATATATATATATATATATAGTTCAAGTCGATATGTGTCTTACCTCTGCGAGAGCGCAATGAGGCGACAGTGACCAATTATCTCCCGTCTGTATTTATCGTCAAATACGATTAACCGGGGGAAACCCAGCGGTAAACAGCGTACAATTGCTATTATCGCGCGTGCGAAACGTTTGATCTGTCTCTCTCCCTCTCTCTCTCTCTCTCTCTCTCACCTCTAGATACAATACGTGAGTAAACATATTTGCACGGTCCGGCACGGAGAAGGTTAATGATAATGTAAGTTCACGTCTGACATCCCGGCAAACCCCGACCGTAAGTGCGAAACCTGGGGATGCGAGGAGGATGGCCTCCGTACTTACTTGGCATTAATCCAGCCGGCTATTTAATCCACACCAGGATGTCGACGAACGCCGCGAATGCATTCCCGCGCGTTATATCCTTGAACTACGTTCGGTGTTTGTGTGTAAGCGGAGAGGGTTGTGTATGATTTAAGGTTGAATACGCGCGATTGTTCGGCTGCTGCTTTCGGCAATATATCGACAGATATATTGCGCGCGCGGAAGCGAAATTTTTAATTCGAATTTCCGAATCGTCGGGCGCCGACGCCGACGCTCCCGATCGTGTGATTGCTCCTCGTAAATAACGTAACGTCAGTTTATTTTGTTCCTCCGTGTTCGGGGGAAGCTATCGCGGGCGCGAAGATGAGATGGAAGTTATAAAATTTTCACAGTCGCCGTTGTACATATGAATTTTATTATGTGACTGTTATTACAACGACGGCTGCACCGTCGGTGTTTGACGACGCTTCGTCGCCGAACAACAATCGACGCTCTTCGCGGAAAAGAAGAGAGAGAAAAAGAGATAAATAAATTTCCGATATAAATACCGAACAGTTCTCTCTCACGTGTGCAATTACAATATCGTCTATAGACAAGTATGTGGAAATAATCTTCCGTTCGCGAATCATTGTATCTTCACGACGTAGCGCACGCATTTTCCACGGTGTCATCTTGTTGCCGAATTTGCTTCTCCCCTCTTTCGCGCTCAACGTCAAAATGTCTTCGCGCAACTACTGTGTTTACTTTTCCGCCCTTTCATTACACTGTTGTAGAACGTGCGCGCTCGAGTGTCACCGCGCGCTCGTACACAGTCGCACAGTTATTTAACAACGACAGCACACTTTGCGCGCGCGCGCGAGACCCGCATAAGTCGGCAAATCCCGTCTGACAGCGAGTTACAGGTGTCGTAAAGGTGTCATGTCAATTATAACAAGCGCTCGACGCGCGCACTTCACCCTTCCTCTCCTTCCCTTCCCCGCGCGACGGTGTAATTTTCGCGTACGCCTCGTAACGAGAGCGTGAATTTGCAATTGTTGCGTACAGTCTCTCTCTCTCTCTCTCTCTCTCTCTCCGTCGGTACGTGACGTCGGGACGCGATAGCGCGCCCACACCGCGGGCGAAACGAAGTGCTCTCACATGTGCACGTTGCGTTTAATATGGGTTACTTGCGGGAGACAATATAACGATATTAAAACACGCCCCGATATCTGAGGATATTAATCTGAAACGAGAGTTGCATATCGTCGCGGGCATAACCACTTCATTTCCTATTCAATTACTCGTGGAAATGTTTCTAGGACAGTGGGACAGTGCGACGAACGTCATGAATTTCAGCCTCACGTGTCCGTGAGTATATCTTGCACCTATCTATATATATATATATATATACACACACACGCGCGTACACACACACACGCGCGCGCGCGTACAAGGGAATGAGAGGTGATAAATTACAGCCAAGCTGCAAATGACACCTCGAATCGATGCGATTGTAATAAACAGCTTATTAATAATTAAGAAGCGTTCAAATCGGCTTCTTCACACAAATTGCGTCACTCGTGCGAATAAGTGAATCATTTTATGTGTATCTCATTCGCAAAAATGCATAACTTTCGCGCGACACACGTGCACGCGCGTTTTTCTCTTTATACGAGACGCTTTGAGAACTCGATCCCTTTCTCCAAAGAAATCGCGCGCTTTACACTACCGCGTTTTAATTCGTTACAAAAATGCAATTATTAATATCGCCAACGTTCGTCTACGCCGAGAACGTCTTTGACGCTCCATGACGTGTAATAATCGCAAAAACGTAAATTAATTGCGCCGGGGCAGAACCGGGTGCAATTACAAGGCGCATTTCATGTCGCATTTGCATGCTCCCCGGCTTTGTGACGGCGCCCCGGGGGGCACGTTCTCTTTATTGGACACTCGGCTTTGCGAAATTACGCGTGTTTTCGCTATAGTTCCAATAGCCCGTTCTCTCTCTCGAATGGGAAAGTAAGAGGTCGAGGGTTGTATTTCTAGGAAAGGAAAACCGTCGAGTGCACTGCAGTTTTCTCAGCGACGATTAATTTCCGGTAGCTTGGACACTGGCACTTTATTACTCTCCTCGCGCGCCGGGCAAGGAACAGGAGAGCGGTGGAGGTAACTACACCGAGGACTCTCCGTAGGATTTCTTCACCTCCGCTTTACACGTACTTTCACGTGGAACATTTATTTTTGCGGCCAACAATACGGCGAGCGTGTCGTTTTGCCGTGCTGGTTATCTACTTATTTTTAACCCGTCATTTCTCACACTTTCCTCCTCACTTAGCGCCCGCGTTATTCCGATCGTGTCGACATACGCCACTTGTTTCGTTTATATAACAATATGTCATGCGTTCCCCCTCCCTATCGTCGTAGCGTAAACTAACTTTCATATGTAACGTAATGTGAAGTTGTAATTGCGGCCCGTCATGCGAACGTTAAAAGAACGTTCCTCGGTCCGAGAAACGTGTAATTATATTTGATCTCGTACTATTTCATTTTGTAGAACTACTTTTCTCGTTTAATATAAATTTCTCTTTCGGCGCGCTGTGTGCTCTACTCGTCGGATATTGTACACGCGCTAGTTAGCCGATTAACGTGGCGCGTCCTTTTTTCTTTTTCTTTTTTTCTCCCTCTCATCTCGCTCTCTCGTCGTCGAGAATGTTGCGTGAATGTACGTTGCGCGGGAAAGGCTCGAGTGCCCTTGTTTCGTCGCGTTGTGCCCTTCCGTCTCTTCGGGCTTTATCCTACAAAGAAGGAAACGTTCTCGAGACTCCCTCGCCCACGTGGAGACCCCAGACTCATTCTTTGAGTTCTGCAATTTGCCACCTCCCCTACCCCCTCCCCTTCCTCCTCGCGTCTTCTCCGCGCTGATGAATGTCTCGTGTATTCATAAGGTCGTCGCGTAGACGCCGGAATGCTTCGAAAGGATTGCCGCCGACGATGCTCGAATTACTTATAAAATATCGCAGATGATGAGTTTATAATAGGCCGTTATCTACAACTACCGCGCGCAAACAACCTCCCCTCGTCGTCGCGCATAACCGCGCTCGCGCGCTCGTCGCTCTTTCATTACGGGACTTGTTTGCGTAAGCGAATGTTATTTGTGCGATGGATAACAGCCGGAATGAGAGCGTTTCAACCGTCGAGTTGAAACGATAAAAGCTTTCGTTCTTTCGATAAATGTGAAAACGAGCATCATTAAAAACGTTATTTCGTATTACGATAAGTACCGATATCAAATATATATATATATATATGTACGCGCGCGCGAGGAGGGAATATAAATTACAGAAATCATCTTTGTGTACGTCCGAATCGCGCTCTTTTATCGACTTACGCGGCGTTGTGCTATTTCGACTCGCATAAATATATACGTCGGTCTTATGTCTCTTCGTTGAAACGTGTGTTCGGGAGGAAAACGTGCGCGATATCTCAGATCTTGAGAGATGAGAATCGCGTGTGTTACGCGTCATTTAAGATTAAAAAAATGAACGCCAGGCGAAAGGTTCTCCCACAGGATCTTGTTTGTCGCGACAATTCTCTGGCTGCCATTTTTTTTTTTTTTTTCGAGCGACGAGATTGAACTCGGGAGCACGGCAAGGCGCTAATAGAATCATTCATTTGAATAAAGTCACGCGCAACACGAGAACGGTATAAATATTCTAAGTCGCCGTGGCACGATATTGATGGAAAGAAACGAGAGCGTGTGAAATTAATTTGCACGATATGTATATTACAACGTTTTGCACTTTCGGCCACGTCTTCTCGTCGCGATGTAAAAATATTCTTTTTTTCAGAGGAGATCTCTCGCGAAATCTCTTCCGAACGTTTTTCGCCCGAACGTTGCGAACTGTCTCGTATTAGATTTTTACATACAAGCGACAGATATAACACGTCAGCTTCGTGTTTGATCTCGCGTGTCATAAAAATTTCTGATTCTTACACGTCTCAGTAAATCATGGACGTGTCACGCCGCGGAATCAATCAATCTGTGACCGATTTCGTCTGCGAAAAGATCGATACGTTAAATTGCCTCGCGCTTCTCTCTCGTTTCTGCAAATCTCGGTATGGGAATCGAACGTGCGGCGCGAAAATAAATAAATAAATGCATATATACATACATATTTCGTAATTTATATATAATTCTTTATTCACGTCACGTCAAGCAAAAATTATGATAGCAATGCGAATGAAACGGGCAATATTGAAAACTCGGACGTTAAATTTGTTCTTCTCACATGTCGCGCGTAGCAAACAATTAATAGAATCCAGAATAATTTTCTGTATAATTTCTACATAATTATTGGACATGCAAAATTTGCCGGACCTTAATCTTTTGTGCGTGGCAAATAATTTAATTAATTAACGTTTAAATATTTTATTGGCATTTGACACGCGTATTCGTTAGAAATACACTTTTGTATCGCGTGTGTGTGTTCTCGCGAAAGGACTTTCTGCTTAATTATTACAATAATTTATGAATTTTACGTACCGATTTGCGTATCAAATAACAAGTTTTTGTTTTACACGCTCGATTGATGTAAATTTGCAATCACTATTTTTTTTAATTCTTGTTTCACACGTCAGTACAGTGGTACTCGGATCTCGGATCTCAGCGTCGAGATAGCAGCTCGGACAATTTTCGTCGCTCTCGTCGGCAATTTTGCACGAAGATAGCGGCGGCGGCAGCCAAAACGGAATACATACACATATATATATATATATATATATAAAAGAGCCAATCGAGAATTCTATCGCGAACAGCACAGCGCGAGACGTTTCTTTACATCTCGGGGGCAGGCTTTTATCGGCGCTCGCTCGCTCAGTCGCTCGCGCAACGCCCGCCCCCTGATAAATGCGGGCATCGAGCAAACTGGCAATCGATTAGAACAAAAAGCATCGGAGAACATTTTTCCACCTTTCAAAGTTTTCGCATTACCGAGAAATAAGTTTACTTTTGTTCCTCCCCCTTTCGCGCTTGATCCCCAAATCGAACCCTTCCCCCTTCGTCCGTCTCCTTTCTCGTGACATCCTTAGAACAGTCTTAGGGAAGTTTTACGCGGACAATCCCTTTGCCAACGTCCGATACTATCAATAGCGAGAGAGAAAAAGAGAGAGAGAGAGAGAAAATTCTTGTCTATGCGCTTAAGTGAAAAGTTAGAAATGTATCAGACGACGCTTTATCATTCATCGCATAAAGGGATTCGAAATACCCGTTTTATGCGGGTATTTCTAATGTTTTCGTTTTTTCGGCGAGTTCGTGAGTCGGTGACGAAACATTTCGCAACGCCGAGATTTCAAACGAATTGTATGCACATTTTATACGCGCAAGCATGCTACAAAGAAGTACTGTATATTTTATGCGCGCGGGTAATAGATCATAAAAAAAGCTTTCTTTAACCACCCAAGAATATGCAACGCGTTGCTACCTGCATATTTTATACATACAAAAATTTGCAAAATTAAAATTAAACGTTCGTGTGTGCATTAATTGAAAATTTCCATCAGCAATATGAGATAGACATATCTTCCACGAAGAATAACCCACATATATAAATTTTATATATATATATATATATATATAAAATAAAATATCTTTTTACTCACTTATACATTTTAATATTTTGAAAATGGAACGCGTCGGTGGTTTGTGAGCACGAGGTCGTTTATCTCGCAGATTACGATGGATGAGATGCATCGCGTCAGACGATGACTTATTGACCTATCAAGAGGTCACGTGTCCGTAAACCGAGGCCAACTATTTTCTGTCGAGCGCAATGCAGATCTATTTACTTCAGCTGAGATCATTTAGATTTAATTAGCTAAATGTCACTGGGAATGCCACGTCGTTGTTACACCCGGTGCGCGCAATGACTGTCTCCCGGACCGGAGTAAAACCGCAAGTAACGCGCGCGCAATGAATACAATCCCCCTGAGTACAATCAGACGATTATTGGATGTACAATTACACACCCCAAGTATGAGACGCGTTTGCAACACGCGCGGAATGTCTGTTCGCGTATAATAAAAGTATTTTTGGCAAAATTCCGGTGAGACGCGCACATATTCCACCGTTATGACAATCAATAGATCGACTCGGACGAATTTGCGTACGCGGCAGCAAGGGAGCTGATCAAGTCGTCGCATTCTCGCAAAATTACGGTGATTTCGCGGCGGATGGGAAAACAAAGAGAGCCGGGAATCGTGCGCCGCCGAGGTTACAACGCCTTCTCGAATCAATGCGGGGAACAGACGCGGCTGTTCCATAGTCATTTCGATCCGGTTAAGAGAGAGAGAGAGAGAGAGAGAGAGAAAGGTGACTAAGTAAATGGAAGGACTCACCCTCTGAAAGTGCCCGGGAGGGCGCGCCCGAGTAAGATTGGCATAAAGCATGGATTCGGATCACGCGAGAAACGATCGGTCCGACCGTCACACCGACGACAACGACGACGCTCGGTGCGTAGGTGATCTTCGAGGGGACATAAATTTTCGCGGGACTTGACAGACGGTGACAAACGCCGCGGGATCGCCATACGGCGTTCGGGACGCCCCGTTTGGTCGCCATCTTTCAAAGACGACGTCGGAGACGTAATACGGAGAAGAGAGTATAGGAATGATCGCCACGTATTACGGACAGTTTTATAATATCGCGTCGGGTTATCTCGCTTGCGCGGAATCCCACAATTCATGCGACGCGCGCGTTTCTTTATACGCGATGTCACGTCGAATCGCAAGGGATGTCGACCCGTCCGGAGCGGCTTCGCCGCGAGAGAAGACTTGTGCTGACGCTGACGCGGCACAACCGAAGCGGCGGCGATATTGCGCGCGCGGCACAACAATTTTCTTTTAAAGTAGTTCCGTAGGCACAGCGACGACTATTTCCATACATCCTCTGATCCTTGCGAGTTATATTGCTGCTCCGCTGAATTTTGTGGCGCGAACGAGTTTATCGCGCCGTTCCCGCTCGAAATATTCGAAACAAACTTTGCATTTAAATGTCATTCGGTTCCCGAATAAAAAGTTTTATTTGCGCGAATAAAACCAGAGATTTTTCTCTGCGATCGCTTTTTGAGTGCAAGTTGATGATCAGATTTTGAATTTTGTTTTTTGTCTTTTTTAATCTGTGCTACTCTTATACGCGAGTGCGTTTGGTGCTTGAATTCACGTCGAATCTGTTGAATCGAGCGAAGTACGGCGAAGATCAACCGCGTTGATTTTCTTCTGTGGCAAAAACTAGAACGTCTTCGCTCGCATAAGAAGCATCGCGCGCGAGTTTTGCTCGTCTTCTCGACTGAGTGTCTGTTAACGTCAGTCAAGTCGCGATAAATCGCACGGAGTGCAGTCGTTGCACGTCATTACTCTTCGAGTTCGCCACGTCGCTCGATTAGATCCGTCGGCCGAATATGACCTTCCACATGCAATCTCTTTTTACAAGCCGCAATTTGCCGCTGGTGCAAAAAGTTGCGCACGCGGGCTTCACGTAAAAGAAGCGTCTCCGAAATAGCGCGCGACCCCATTAGCCGAAATTGCGTTCCACCACGGGCACGATTGTAAAATCGTTACCGACGAAATGCGACTGTGCATCTGTTGCGCGTCTTTGCTTTATATAGACGCGCTATAATCAACTGGAACCGCACTAGAGAGTGCGTTCGCGATACAACTGACAATAGAAATTATTATAATCGCGTATTTTCTATACGCGTTATTTTTTTCTTCTTAATCTTGTTAATATATAAAAGCAGCGTGTGTTAACGTGGTTTGTGTCGCGTCTCTCTCACGCGATATCGAGTTCAAAGACGCGTGAAGTGCATCCACAAAGTAATTTGCAAGCGGCATACATACTTTAATGTCGAGAACTTGACAAAGTTCGACGCTTAATTGACCCATGTGACCGTCCTAATATAACTTAGCCTCTGTCCACACGCGTTTGCTCCGCTATTTGGACAAATTAGAGAAGCCGGGCGTTCGAACTTGGCGTAATTAAACGGCGGATGTGACGCTGACCGAAAATTAAATTTCTCCGCGTTGGCACGTCGATCTCGTCTGGAATTAGTTTGTGGCAAATTATAACGTAACTTCGTCAAATAGTTTGACGTGCCATCCCTACCCCCCCCCCCACTTTGCTGTATCACATAGAAAATTTACTGTCAACATTTATATGCACTTTTTTTATTTTTAACTTATTCCAATAATTAATTTATATATATATATAATATAAAATTATATACTATATATATATATATATATTTAAATTATATATATTATATGTATCTTTGCGTATTACATATACATTTACAGCCGGAAACGTGTAACTCATAATTGTTGCGACATTGAGAATGCATATATTATGTTAATTTTACTAAATTTATATATATACGATTAACTTCGTTACTTATTTAATTGAATGTATAATTTATTCCATTATCCAATTTTGTTTATAAATTTTAATTTATTCGTGGCATAATAATGTCCGCGCGTCACAAGGCATAATAATGTGCGCGTATTAAAAGTTAGACATATATATGTCACATTATCTTGTTAACATAAATTAATTGTATTGCAAATTCGACACGCACGTAAGCGTATATATTATATATATTACGGATTAGAGAAATTTTTGCGTCTGCCTGCAGTGCAATGCCGTCTATCTATTCGTTTATCTTTGCATTCGGTAGGTATATCCATCTCGAACATTTCCTCCCGGAAGCGTGTGTGATGAAATATTACCTGCTTTTTTCGAATCGAAGTCTGCGAAGATATGGGATCGTAAATTTAAGGTGCAGAGAACAAACTTAAAATGAAAAGAATACCTCTCGCGTATCTCGGTTTTAAGTGTATGAAGTGAAACGACTTGAGTTATGATCCTTCTCTCCGATACATAATAACGCGAGCAACGAGAAACATCTCAGACTTCATGAAATTCGCGTATAAACTTGCACGTATCTCTCTTTATATTTAATTATAATTCTTTGTACTTATACTTAAAAAAAGCGTTATCGTAACGGTTGAAGGAAGAAATGTCAGAAAGAAAGTTTGTTAAAACACAAATGCAAATTGCAACACGTAAATGAAGTACGTTTTAATTCTAGTTGAAAATCTCATATGAAAATTCCTCTAAAGATCAAGGACGACAATTTTAATTTCGCGTTCTCGCGGAGGCCGAACTCGGAGCGCGGTCTCAAAGTTAGCGTCGTTACCATGGCAATTACGCGGCCTTTTTATTCGAATCGTTCGCGCTTACGATCGTTCGCTTCTGGAAAGGCTAACGAAGTGTTTTATGTTCCTCTTCGACATTCCGTGCGCGAGTCGGTGACCGCGCGAACGAACCGGCGGACGGGCGGGCGAGCGGCGCATTGAACGAAACAACGTACGCGCGTCCACTCAGCCGAGACAAGGAAAAGGTTTGTCGATAAATCGAAAGTCGCGCTGTGGCCGAGCGAGTTCCGTCGAATAATTGCGCGCAGTAAATTAAAATTCGCATTTTATTCTTTTTCTTTTTTTTTTTTTGTTTTGTGTTTTTGTTTCTTTTTCTGTTTCACCGGAAAATCTATTGCGAACGTTGCGAACACTTTCCCAGTCTCTTGGATAATAATTCAAGAATAATTTCATGCATATCGGGTTATTTTCGGAAATTGCTTCAAAGAAATTGCTTTAAATTTTTACACGCTCAATTTTGCATAACATTTTCAATGTAACCAGAAAAAAAGGGAAAGAACAAAAATAGTGAAACTGCGAATCGAATATGACATTCGATCGCGAACGTTATGAATTTGAAATGCGCGACTAGAATTTTTTTTCTGCGCGACTCGCCAAATAACTGCGACGAGATATCGAAATATCTTCGACATGTTCGAATAATGAATAATCGAATTTATTATACATCGTCTCATCGTTTTCGTTGTCTTTTTCGATCCCACTCGCTTCGGCTCACGCTGGATGACATAAATTAGCAATTTACCACGGCGCAAGGAGGAAAGTTTCGCGCCCGGATATGTTCGCGTTTAACGGCTAACTGCGCCGGAGGAGAAACTTACGCCGTAGCGCACGACGTAAAATAAAAAAAATAAAAAAATAAAAAAAAACACCGCGTGCGGACTTAATCCAGGCGTTGTCCGGACGTTTGCTCCAGAAGCGACGAGGCGGCAAACCTTCAGTCTTTGAACGTTCGATCGATCATTGTGGGAAAACTTTTCACGGCGCGCGAGTCTGGACGCGGCATTTATTTTGCGCGCGTGAAAAACTTCAGTGCGATGTTTTCGCGTAACGGTACGCGACACATGGTATGTATTTACGATAGGATACACGAGTTTCTGTTTGTTTCTGTGTGTACATATATATATATGTATATATATATATATATATATGTACATATTACATATATATGTATATACGACGCCGACAGTGTGCTGCAAAAGCGAATAACGCGCCAGCTCCTCTCGCGTCTGGTTTATGTCAGTCGTTATGACGTCAGCCTTCACTCTTATCGAAGCAGACAAGCTCGCAAAATCGCAGCGGATTACTCTCGACGAGTATTACTCACGCTAGACTCGCACGTCGTATAATTGAAAAGAGATACCGTTAAGGAAAATTGAGGAAAGATCCTGAAAAGATTTTTCGTGTCTTTTGTGTTTCAACGTTTTTAATTACGAGTCCAAGACGTGTTTCTTTGAACGCGTGCGCGCGCATTTAATTTTATTTGTCAATTATATTTTTTGTTCATCAGTTAAATGCCGTTTTGAAAATAAAATTGTTGTGAAAGTTGATTTCGAAATATGTGCTTAGGCGGCGCACAGCGCTTCGGAGCTAGTCAAGTTTATCAAGTCAGGTATCGCAAATACAGAGATATATATCTCGCGCGTTTATCCCGGTAACATGGTGCAAATATACATCGCGCGATCTCGCAATATCGTTCGGCTGTATCGAGCTCATGAATTTTAAAGCGCGATGATTCGCGAGAGAGATATCGTTTTGCTAACTCACACGCGACATATATGCATAATCGGTAAGCGAAATTAATTTGCCTACAATGTTTGCGCGTAAATATAACAAAATGCCTGTATTTCTATGTAGATTTATTTAGACGCGGCTGTTTGTTCTATGTTAGTAAACTCTGTAACGTAATTTCAATTGTGACTCTTTTTTCTGCTTGCGCAAAAGTGTGTGTGTGTGTGTGTGTGTGTGTGTTGCCGTGTAAGGATGAAATTATTCCTCACACCCGCGCATTCAAACTATCATAAACACGCTCCGGTCTCTTTGACAAGAGAATTTATGAACTGCTCGTTGCACGTAATTTTCGATGGCTAAGCATCGTGGTGCATGGTTTTTCTTTTTTTTTGTTTTTTTGCGAAAGCGCTCAAGCAGTACCTCCCTGTAGACGCTTACATTCGGTTGCCCCAAAGCACGCCCGCGTAATAACCTCCACAATATCAAGGAGAATAATTCCGAGTCTCTCTTTCTTATTTGCTCTTCCAGTTCTCTTACTATCTTAAAGGCGTACAGGATGTTTCTGCGAATTTGTGGATAATAATACTGACTCGAGAGAAGAACAAAGAAAGAGAGAGAGAGAGAGAAGGTTTAGGGAATATCGTGGTGATACGAGTTCGTGGCGACATGAATTTCCCCTACACGTGCTCACGAAAATTTAATTTTAATCTCGAAATGCATCAAAACGATATTATCTTGTACATTTCGCTTTGCGAGAATGAGATTTCAGTTTAATTAATACATCTGTTTTATGTGTGTCATGTAACGCTTTCTCTCCGAGTTGCCTTTACTCCAGACGTCTTTTGTGCTCAATGATAAAAGCTCTTTATTACACCACAACGAATTAATAAAAATGGATTTTAAGTTCGCAAATGGAAGAGAGAAAGAAAGACAGAGAGAATGGAAGACAATGGAGAGAGAAATGTACATATCGTAATTAGATTGCGACGTATTTTTAACCACAAAGCGCGGCGATATGTCGCGCCGATGACTTGGCGCGCGGTTAAAATTGCTAATCAAGCAGCATTGTGTGCATTTCAGCTAATATCAGGAAAGCGATACAGCTCTCGTTAACGCACATGCAACGAATTTGCATCGTCGTCTGATTGATGCGCACGATGTGAGAGTTCTATCGCGTTAATCTAACCCGATCGTGCGATCGCGCATCAGCGCATAAATTATAAATTAGTCCGCGCATCACACCATTGTTGCTTAATAACGTGTCACTCAACGAGTACACCTGAGCCGATCCGGTAATCGCATTTGAATCGAGTGGTTGGTCTTAACACATTGATGCGCGCCGAACATCTCGATTAGCAATTATTTTATCAATCCGCGATAGCTGTGCGATTCCGTCCGAGTAGAAACACAATCTATTATGCCATTTGTCACAAAACATGGGACGCTGCTAGTACATGCCGGATCGTCGTTACACTACACGCTTTGTCGATATTAATACCGTTCCGTTTAAATGCGTGCGTGTGTGTGTGTGTGTGTGTGTGTGTGTATTTTAATCATTTCAATCTAACCGACGTGCGATTTTAAGGCACATCCGCGAACGGTTTTGTTATCTCGCATAAATAACTGCGTAAATCAATGTGTACATTTGTTTCGCTTGATAATTAAAATTTTCTTCTATAGAGCACTTCGATCAATACATCGAATACATACTGATACAACTCTGTCATAATTTTTACATTTTTTATGTTTTTACAGTAATTGTAAAACAACATGTACGGGGCGTGTGTACACATAATCAGACGTAAATCATCGAACTCGATCAGAAGAGACGGGAGGGAGATGTACACCGATTTCGTGTGCACGCGGAAATTCGCGTCGCGCTCGTTGTTCTCTCTCTTTCTCTCTCTCGTTTTCGAGAGATAGACGATGGTCTATCTCGCCGCGATCCAAATACATTATCGATCATCGGCCTCGCGGCGTACGCATTATAAATTAGAGCCGAGCGCAGCCGTTGCCGAACGACCGTTCGAGATATCGTGAATATAATCGTGACGATGCAGGACGACGGTGCGCCACGTGCGAAAGCTCGTTCGCTCGCTCGCTCGCTCGCTCGTTCACGTTGTGTTTCCCTCTCACGTGTTAATGAAATCCGGCCTGTCAAATCCACGGCGCGCGATCGCCCGACGCGAATAATAAACTGTAGCCCCGCGACGCGAATCACAAGCCGATCGATGTATACGTGTGCGTGCTTATGATTGATAGATAATCGCTCTTGGTCGGCCTAAACCGTCGCGCCCGTTGACGGTGGTGCGCGCACCATCTAGACGGTGCGACGCGCGCGTAACATCGGGTAAACGTCGATGGCGTGCGCGATTGTTATTTACGATCATAATCAACACCGAGCGCAGCCTCGCACGTTCGCTCATATCGCATTTCGGGTTAAGGGAGGTAAAGAGGAGGAATAACGTTGACACACCCATGGCGACGATCCGGTCGCGCCACCGACCGATGGTGGACCATAATGGCCGATACGATTTATATTTGTCGGAGGGAATTAGTGTGAGAGATAGAGAGAGAGAGCTTTTCGTTGACGGTTTAATATAACGTCGCGCTTATTTGTACCTTCAATCAAGAAATGAATCGCTCGGTGTTGATGTGTCATGTTACCGCTAATATTCTCGAAGATTATGACCGCGCGCGTGTAAATTTTGTTATTGACTGTGAAACTGTCAGTTCGCGTACACATTGCGACTGACATCAGCTTTGTTACGAAATCCGTGAAAAGATAAATTTAACAGAATCGACGCGCACCTGTACCACACAACCGTATTACAAACGAGAACTTAACGCGACGCGATAACGTGCGGTGGCACGAGAGGGTGGGGGTGGTACACATCGTATTTATTGCGTGCGCGATGTAGATTAAGTAGAGTTTCCCGCTCAACGGCCCGTAATCTTCGCATTAAGTAATCCCAGGTTGCGCTCGCGCGGAAACGTCCGCGAAACGTTTCTTCCTTCATTCCTGGCGGGGAGGCATTTATCACGGGAGCCGCCGCCGTCGTAGCTTCGTGCAGCGACTCGGACTCGCGCTCCTATACTCGCGCAGCGGTCTACTCCGCGCGTTATTGCCGGCTTTATTTCGCGGGAATTTATGCGTTTAACCCGACCGCGAAACACACCGCGGTTGGGTTTTCGCGGCAGATCGCGAATTAATGCACGAGTCGCCGCGGTTGAAAAAGATAAGAAGCCGGGCGCGGTGGAGGGAAAGAATCCGCAGCCCCCGAATCTTTCCCACATTAGCGGGCATCGTCCGCGCTAACGAGTGTACTTAATTTTGCGTTGCGGCGACTGCCGCTGACACGAGATTAAAAACGTTTGCGCGAGCGTAACCGCAGGCATAATTTCCACGGCCGCGTTTCCACGCTCGTCGGCCGTGGAAACGCGACGACCGCGTGTGTGCACGCGCGTGTGCATGCGCGCGGTTTTTCAAGCCACGCGGAAAAATGAACGCCCGAGCGGAAAATCGCGTGTCCGTAATCGCGCAGCAGAAAAAGAGAGTGGCGGAAAAGAGCTTCCTCCGCATTCTGTGAGAGAATCGTCTGACTGCGCGTCGAGTTCAACTACTTCGGGCCGACTACACGTCGACTTGCGCGCGTGTGATGTCTTTATTTAAAATCATGTAAGAGAGATAAATGTGTACGGAAGAAAACGTGCAAAATCTCTTTATCTCGTCTCTTACATAGCGACATATGGAAAATTAAACATTATTAACAATTTATGCGTAGATTATAACTTAAAAGCACAAAACAAAAACATACTATATCGCAATTTCGCGTTGCATATGTATCTCTCGTTTGATCACGTTCTTGCATTATTCCCGAGTTGAAACATCAGCGATGAAGCGCGACTGTCGCGCTCGTTAACATGATTTGCATAATTTGTACGAGGCGTCTTCATTCATCTTGTAAATGACGTATGATGCGCGTAGTAAGACAGCGCGCGAGCGGCCGTTTAGCGTCATTCCGCCGCGACGAGGCACATAATCGCCGTTGATGCATCTTCAGACGTTGTCGTATTTCCGCGATTTGAATGAATTTGCGTAAGCGCCAGAAGCGTCGTCCGCTCGTATATATAATATATATATATATATATATATATATATATATATATACATCAAACAACACACAAATTAATTATTTTATTTACGCGCGGATGATTTTTAATCTGGCCGCGCTTAATAGACTGTTAAGCGACTGCATTATCGCGAACGGCTTAAACGGAATGTTCCGCGCGCGTGCGAGAACGTGAGCTGAATTCGAAATTTGTCCGATCGAGCGTGCGGGGGAGTTTAGCCCCGCACTTTTGGCTGAAATCGCCGCCGCTGAATGCGGCTTTTGCCATCGCGTGGTGTGTCGCTATCGATTAATTTCACATCTCGAGTTCTGTATGTCGCAACCATAGGTATATATAATTTCAAAATTGTTTTTCCCCATTGTTTTTAATATTTGCAGCGGCGATCATGAGTAACGGGATTCCGAAGCGAATAACAAATTTTGCAGCCGAAATTCGTTTTGCATATATCGCGAAAGCGATGATTCTCGTTACATTGTTGCGCCGAGCGAAATCAAATCGGACACTATCAATACTTGCGCCAATCGATGCGGAAGTCGTTAAGTCATATATATATATATAGTATAAAACGCGTAATGCTCGTTAGCCGTCGGGAGAATACTCGTTAAGTCGAGTCAACCAATAGAAAATGCAAATTGCGATTCACATTCTCATGTGTGTGCGTGTGTGTTTGTAACTTTCGGCGTGCGTTTTCGGTTTTCGCGCAACGCACACGCCAACGGACGCGACCACCGCCGCGACTTCAATTATTTATGACGCGCTTGTAAATATAACAATTCAATTTAAATTTATTGCTATTTGCTCCTCCCCCGTCCCGCTGCTCGCGCCGCAGTTTACCGCGACATGAATATAGAGCCCGTTTAACTAGCGCGGGCGAGCGCGACGCAACGTTCGGAATAACATTTGATTCGTTATGACGTGATTGTGAATTTGCGACGTGCGCCGGGCCCCGCGCGCTATATTTACTTTGCATTACGCGGTCGTTGTTGTTTCAACGACACGTATGTGCGGTCGTTTCCATCAAGTCGACTGTAATTCCAACGTCGAACGAAGTACATATCAATGAGCGATCGCGAGAACTTCTGCGCGTGAAGTAAAAAAAAAAAAAAAAGAAAAAAGCGCGAGCCGCGCTTTTCATCCGTGACCGAAATGATAAATAGAGATGTTAATCTGTATAATACGCGATAAATAATGGGAAGAAAATATTGTCGCGATTTCTAAGATTTTCGTAAAACAAACATTTTTCAAAAAAACTCGAACTGAGGATTAGCAAAAATGCAGAGTCAAATGATTTAGAGTTCAATAATATTATTAGCGTTTAGCGTAAATAACGTTAATATAATCTTTTAATCGTATTATTTTTGTCTCGTAATTAATTTACGAACGTATTGAATATTAAAGAAAAAACCAAGTTTCTGCAAAACAGGTTATTCTTGCGGTCGTATCTATACATAGGTGACTGCAACAAGTTTTCTTTCATCATCATGTACTATTCAAAGTGTCGGCAAGTTGTGAACGCTGCGAATGTAGAAATAATTCTCACAATTGATTCTTTTAGCACCTCATCGGATATTCGCAATACGTATTTTTCGCAGACAGAAGAAAATATCTCCGTCCACCAACAGCGACTAAAATATAAATAAGATTTAAAGTCGACTGTATCGATCTCTTTTGCGGGTTCGAGAGACCTGCTTTCTTCCTTCCTCTCTCTCTCTCTCTCTCTCTCTCTCTCTCTCTCTCTTCTGTCATCTCGCTTCTTGCATCTTTCAACGCGAAACTGCGTCGCAGCGACGAAGACGGAAGCTGGTTCCCGATGCAGCGCGAGCATCGCAGATTGCTTTTGCTCTCAGCGGCGTGAGCTTTGTGTCGAGGCCCTTCAGCGAATTCCCGACATTTTCCATTTCCGCCAAAATGCTCGTAAACATGGAGGGAGAAAAGAGAGAAAGAGAGAGAAAGAGAGAGAGAGAGAGATGTTAGTGTCTTGCGGATAAGGGCTTGCCGAAGTGTGAAATAATGTATAAAGCTTGGATGAATAATGACTCGACTGTAATAATCCATTGCGGTCTCTGGATACTTCCTCTCGACTTTCTCAGACGTTGTTCACTTCAGTATCCAACAACACTGCGTCATAATGTATATGTATAGAGTGCTCCGCGGAGAAATGTCACTCTCGAAACACATATAACCGGTCGCATCTCACAAAGCCCTCGAGATATTCTTATTCCCTTGATATTCTTTAATTTTTTAACGAGCAGATTTTTTTATTTAAGTCGCAACATCTTCGCGACTCGGTCTTGCATATATATATATATACATATATATACATATATGTATGTGTATTTATAATTAATTAATATATGAAAAATAAGAAATGTGTAAAAACTCGCCATAAAAGATTCGCTCTCACAAGGTCGACTTGGAAAAGTCCGCAGCAAGGTATATATATATATAGCGCAGGTGCAGCATTGTACGTATAGCGGCACGTCGATCCGCCAGTAAATTGAATATTTGATTCGCGTTTACACTAAATTTTCTATGTCCTCTCTCTCTCTCTCTCTCTCTCTTTCTCTCTCTCTTTCTCTCGCAGGCTTTTCTCTCGCCGCGACGCGACGCTTTACTTACGCGCCGTCGAAGCACCTCTTATATAATTTTCACATGACGTTAAAGCCGCTGCTAACGGTAAGTCGCGTTTAGCGCTCGGAAGTTTCCGATCTTAAGCGAGGGATTACAAGATACTTAGTTCTCCGCTGCGCGGCGGTATTACCTTGCAGCGGCAGGCAACGACGACGACAGATTGTACCTGAAATTCTTCTCTAAACTTTCGCTCTAACCCACGGCGATGGTTATCGCGCGCGTTCTCCTTATTCTTCGGGAATAAACGCGCGTTTATCCCTCTTTGTGTTACTTGTTCAAGTCAAGGCAAACTATTTCGCGAATTACGATGTGATTCGCGCGATTCCGTCGGGTGAGCTATTCGCGACGCACGTCACTCGTATCCGAATAAGACGATCGGGATATGTTTACCGTTCGTGACGGCAACACGCAGTATTGCGGATCTGTCATGATCAGCTTTGTTAATGAGTCATTACCTCAACGACGATCCGCGGGAGGGGCAATACCGCAGGGACGATCGTTACAAGTAAAGCTTGCACATGGGATCGATCGTCGTGCATCAGCTTGGGCGGATTTCACGCGTCCTCCCCTGGAGCTCTGCCGGGATCGCTGATAATAGCCGTGTGTAGCCACCGGAAAGTAGTTCGTGATTACGCGCCTCTGTGTGGAGTTAATAACGTTACAGTGTGCGGAACCCGGCGACGACGGGGATATAGAAACAGCTTGTTTTCTTTGAAGATCGCGACTGTTAATTTAACAAATGGAACATTTGTCACACGCGCGCACATCCAGTTTTCTCTCTCTTTCTCTCTTGCGAGCTCTACATACATATATGTTTTATATACACACATAATCTATATCTCTATCTATTTGCGCACACATGATGTTTTTGCTTTGAAACAATTATCGAAAAATACTTCACATATTGAATATCGAAAGGAAGTTGAAACGCCGTAATTTTTTTTTCTCGCGGAATTTTTCTCGAACAAAAATTGAGGTCGAAGTTTCCGGGTCACCCTGTATATATGTGATATAACTCCTATGTATGTGTACGTTGCGCGAATATTACCGCATTGCATATAATACGTACACACACGATTTTTTAGGACGTGGAAAAGTACAGCGCGATACTTTATGATGGATTCACATTTCGAAGACGAATGACGGTATGCTTCAACAATGTTTCTTTCATGTCTGCTCGTTTTATGACACACGACATGCAACTCCGAAAGAGGTCGAATACTTGCTGCAATAACGGGTGGCGATCGCGTAGCGGCGCGGCTGTGCAAAAAGTAACGGCCTCCCTTTAGGATATATACCGCGCGACACAAAAGGCATTTTCGAAGCTCGGCTGACGCAGATACTTCTTGGTTTTACGAACGAATTTTATGACTGTGACGTATCGAATCTCCACGTCGCGATAAGGATCGAGAATTTTTATCGGAGTGTTGTCGAGAAGTTTGCTCGAAAACTCACGTCTTGATTTCGGCTGTTTGCTTCAAAAATATACACGATAAAAAAACAAATGTATCTTAATATCTACGAAAAAAAAAAAGAAATCCAATCGGTTATTCTGAATTTTTAATGATCATAATTATTAAAAATATTACATCACAGCCGGTTCGATACATACGCATGATTTTACGAAAAAGATGAAGGCAAATATTTTTATCCACGAAGTACAAGTGTGCTCCGAAAATTTTTGAATTCGCATTATATTTGTATAGATGCTCAAACAAATCCCCTCCGTGTATGTGTGTGTACTAGTTATTTTTTATCACGCACACGAGCAGATTCTTTGTAAGGCAAACATATATTTGGCATAAAATTAAAAAAAAAACTATTGTTACAATAGTTAATCGTACAATAGTTACAATCGTTAAAAAAACTATTGTTATACAAAACTGATGTATTACATTAGCGAAGATGAGCGTGAGAAGTGATGGGATAAAATTGCGTAATTCTTTTACGGGATTGAACTTGAATCGAAGTAACAAATAATATCGGAAAATGAAGTAATGACGTGACTTCGCTGATTGAATGTCCGGGGAATGACGACGCGGGAGAGACGATCGCTTCGACTTGCCCTTGAGGGGGATACCCATCAGAACACTCGACGAGATTGTTTAGCCGCACCTGAAGATTCGCCCTACCCAGATGCTTAAGAAACTCAAAGAGGGATTATAACGAGGTACTCCCAAGAGCGGATCGATGTCACGTAATGGTTACATTGATGATCTGTCGTGTTGCGCGCCGTGTAATAATTCCGAGTGACGTAACGAGCGGAACTTTCCGCTTTGAAAGACGTGATTTCAAACACAGGCGCTAATGCTCTCGAAATTAGCAACGAAATCTTTTAATAATTCCGAGACATCGCGTTTTATAAATGTTATCACGTTGTTAAGATCGAAGAAGAAGAAGAAGAAGAAGAAAAAAAGATCTTTTCGAGTTAAAATAATCGCGTTAGAAAGAATTTCAGAGTTTGTCAAAATTAATTTTCTCCAGCGCTTGAGAAAATCACAGTGTCATCTTCTTAGGTTTGTTCAAACGGAATAGCTTAAGAGGATCATTACGAGAGCAACCTGTCGATTGTTATCTTTTAATGACCATATTGACATCGGGATTCGCAGGCACGGTTTTTGCATAGAAACATGTATTGATTAATGCCGCGAGGAAAAATTTCAGTATAAAATTCTACAATGTTTTCGAACAAAAATTATATTCAAGACTTACTCTTTTCCCCTCTTTTTCTTTCTTTGTCTTTCTCAAAACGTAAACAACTATAACTTCAAAGATAATAACCGCGAAGCGGGGAGAGGCGCGGAGGGAAGGGGTAACGTTAATTAAATCAAGATAGCTGTGATTGAAGATGTCTCGCGCGATTTTATCATTTAAATTGTTTCATGCAAGAAATGACCCAGTTGCAATATCCTATACAATCGTCAGTCGAGAGAAAAGAAAAATGTTCTCCACTCGATGCTGACAGTTTTTTTTCTTTATTTTCGTATTTGTAAGGATTCGATAGTTGAGGAGCACTGAAGACTAGGATTATTAGACGGTACTGAATTTAACGCAACGAGTAAAGTTACTTCATTCGTTATTGCTATACAAACGTCTTTTTAGAGCGCGGTTACAACTGTCAAAGAGACGACTCTGTTGGCTGCTCGCTAGCGATTGCCGTGCTCGCTATTTGTCGGCACTTGTTTTTCCGGCGAATCGGTAAAATTCGACAAGCCCGATTGTTCACGAACGTTGTTTACCGTCAGTTCGTTTCACGCAAAAAACGCGTGTACAGCCGTTGCTGTAAAATATTCTGGAACATTCCTTATATATATTTCCCTAAACGTCTTGCGAAGAATACATCGTTTCTGACAGCGCTTTTGGAGGACCAACCACAATTTCGCAATGAAATTATTCCACCGACTGCTCACTCGTAACGCTATTAGCTCCGGTAGCTTCTTCTCAAAGACTGCTTCTTACGAGACACTCCACGAGAAAAGACGAATTTCGGCAGGCAGATCGCCACGTCTAAATTCTTCTTCTTCTCGTTTTTTTTCCCTCCGTCATTGGAAGCGTTCGTGAATAAAACGAATACAGATCGAAGATCGACCGATGTCATTTAATGATAACACAGACAATCGTGATTTGCGATAACGCTATTAAGGGAAGACCGTGATACGAAATGCCCCCTCAACAACCGGGACGAGTACTGGAACCGACTGCGGGGACGATAGATCACGGTATACGAGTGCTTCTGGACGGACGGTTGCCGAGTGGACCCTCCTATATGTAGCACCAGAAAGTAACCCTTCTCGGTTTCCGACCGCTCCCGGTAACCGCTCTCTTGCCCGTTCACTCTCTCCTGTATTCTCTCTCTCTCTCTCTCTCACACACACACACACATTCTCTCTCTTACTCTCTCTCTTTATCTCTTCCTCTTTCTCTCACAACCGACCACGAGACGCCTATTATTGCCCGCTCCGGCGATGCTCGCGCGACCACGCGCAATTTATCGCCACGTGTGTTTTATTGGCTCCTCCCTGCCACACGGTAGCCAGCCGCCGCTACCATCGATGTGCTCGCGCGTCCAGATTTCGGGCCCCCGGGTTATCGGCCAGAGATATCGCCCGGCGGACATGCTCACGTTAGCCGCGTCGTTGTCCCTCCGTGATGTATCGGCAGCTTGTAATACTATTCAACCGGCGTATTATCTAGGTCACAAAGAATATATATATATTCCAGAAATTTGTAGTTTTTCCATAAGTTTATGGCTCGTGATCTATACTCGTGCTCTCAAATATTCGATTAATCTAATATTAATACTAATAATTAATATTATAGTCGAGCTATTATATATATCTCCATCCATCGTGTAGAATTAAATCAAAAATGAATGATTAACCATCGAATTAATTTTCGCGGAGAAAGAATGGGGGATATATTCTCTAAAAATATATAATCCTCTGGTTATATTCCTCATTTATATATCAAGATCGAAGTTAAATTTGCACAAAACAGATTTAGATACCGTATGGGAAGATGGATTTTACGTACTGTTGTCCTATTGTTAAATATGTTACACTTCTGCGGAAAATGGAATATTTAACGGAATATACCGCGTGCCGAGCACAGAGAGTGCATCTGGTTGCTAGGATGAAACGCGTCGCGTAAGTCTCATCCTCTTTAACATTCATGGAGACGAGCCATTACTCGCGACGAGTTATATGTACGTCGCGTTTGAACGGTTTACGATGTGTAGTTTCTGGAGACTATTGCCAGCTTTCCGAGTTGTGTAACGTTCGCAATAAAAATGACGTAAGCGCACCTGCGCGACGTAAGGAACTACGAGGCGAGGAACTACGGGAGCGACGGGAAAATTGCGTGTCAGCGCGATCGATGAGCTGCTAGTTAATATTGTTTATCGAGTGACCGACGGGGGGAAGAAGAGAATATTTACATCGTCAATATTCGACTCGTCAATAAATTTAACACTGAAATCATAAAATCGCGTCGCAACGACGTTACGCGGAAAGCACAATTAAAAGTTTCCTTACACGCCGTCGTACGTACTTACACGTGCGCGCGGAAAAAAAAAAAGTTCGGACGCACCGCGAATCCGGATACACAATCACTTCGTTATCTACGTGATGAAATTGCAGTCAGCGTTGATGATTAATGTCCCGCTGAATATCGAAGTTTCGCAATTACTCGCGACTCTGACAAATCCCCCGCGATGCGTCGATAACAAAGATGCATCGCGTCGCATCGGTCGTACATACATTTTCTTCGTCTCGGTATTTAGCTCGCACCGCTTAACATATTGTATTCAACAGCAATTATTTTTGCAATCGATCTGTGAAGATTCCAAATCTTTTCCTCGCTTATTCATCCTCTTGCATCTTAATTTCATCTCCATTGCCACAAACTTCCTATCAATTTCTCGAAGGAAAATAATTTGTTTGAATTTGAACTCGATGCTGTTTGAGAACAGAACTGAAAAAAAATAAAATAAAATAAAACCGTAATACATTCCAGCTATTTTTGCGTGCACAAGCATGCAAAATTGCGCAACGTTAAATGCAGGATGTTGCGCGCTTCCCGAAGACTTATATAAATGTGCGAAACGTGAGGCATATGTTGGCTAAAATGCCTCGCGATGGGTAAGACACTACCGTGTATAGATGAGTGTCGGATGCGCGTAGCGCTTTAATATAAACGTTCCCGCTCTGTTCCGGAAAAATAATCTGTCTACCGACGATGCTTTGTTGCTATAGTTGGAATATATTGTCGGAACATATTTCACCCGAGAATTTCATTTCGTGTATTAATCATATCACGTGATTCAATCCGTTATCGCGAAAATTATTATTATTTTTTTATAAAGCAAGTCACGTATTATTCAAATAACGTTAATTAATTATTTTACCGGAATCTGATTAACGTCGAAATATTTCGTCGTATTCGGATAATCTTTCTCGAACACAAAACTCATTCTTTTTCTACGATAAAGGTCTCATTAAAAAAAAAAAAAAAAAAAAAAAAAAAAGAGAAAAAAAAACAATTTACGTCAATGCGAGATAAAATTATCGCGATATCCGGATGCATCGTCGACGATACTGTCGGCGCCGCGTGTCGTCGGAACTATGCACGGCACGCTCGGGGATACAAACTCGCCGCGAATTTGCACGTGCGGATTAACGCGCGCGATGCTACGCGACGCGACGCAACGCGTCGACCGGGTACGTAAGCCGTCGTGGAACGATGGTGGTTCGTGTGTGCATGCCGTATGACCTATTAGGCAATAAACGTGGAGGAGAGAAAGAGAGAGAGAGAGAGAGAGAGAGGTGTTCTATAGCTGCTATTATCGCGCGTATATCGACCCTGCCAATAGCAGACGCGTACATGTACGCGGCGCCTATCCTTTCGTAACACGCCCGAACTATAATGCGCCGACTTACTGCGCGATCGCTCGAGCGACCTCTAAATCGACGATTAACGGCTGGATTAATTGGCCGACGACGTGAATCGACCGAATCCGCGGGCTCGTTTGCGCCCGTCTCGTTTGGAGGCCTGTCTGATCGCAATCGCGCTCTGAAAGCAGTGTATTTATTGTATGAAAAAAGTCGCGCGCGCACGCGCGGATTTCACGTCGTTATTTAGCGACCGGCCGCTGAGTACGCCAGATTTCACGCTCGATGACATCGCGATAAAAAATAATCGCGAGCGCATACTCGAATTTTTGTTGGCTTATCCGAAAGTCATACATATACACGAAATAAAAAATATATATATATATAATTCACAGTTGCAAACTCGCGATTAAAAAATCCTCCATACATCGCAAGTGACACGAACATGAATTACATGAGTCAGTACGTGTATTTAAAAATGTTAAACGAGACGATCAACATTATTTTTATAGTTGATCGCGCATGCGCAGCGTAAAGTGATTATTTTGCGTGATGGAGCTCGGCGGAGTGTCGAGTTAAAGCTCGAATTTCGAGGAGGACACTCGACGAGTTTGCGCTACGTGAGCTAAGGAAGCACAGAGACGCCGCAATATCAACATGTTGTTGCCCGAAGGAAGTTTACCCTGTCGGGAGGTGACAAAAGCACATAAGCCTTAATTGGTCCGGCCTGTATGCGGCCGGCAAATAGTAACGTACTGTAAACGCGAAGCGCATCAAGCGAGCCGTAGTCTCTTCTGTCTCTCTCTCTCTCTCTCTCCGTCTCTTTTTCTCTCGTCTATTTATCGTATCTCTCTCAGAGTTCGCGTTTCTGTACAAGTACCCGGTGTTGTACGAACCGTCGGCTAGCACGAGAACGGTTGCCAATATCCTTTACTTAGCGGTGCATCGGAGCAGAATTATGAGGTCCCTCGTACACACAAACATAGATTATCCGTGCGGTACGACCACGCCTACGATAGCGCGCGAATATTATGTACGTGTGTACACGCGCGCTTCGTATCAGGGTCGCAGACGATGCCGACCCCGCAAATCCTCTCACCTCGTTCTCTACCAAGCTGTCCCTGTCGAGCTACTATACCCCAATCGATAAGATGCTCTCGGGATCACGCGACGACGATCCGACCGAACTGTTGTACGCGTCTTCCTCAAGCGCGTCGTATTATCACGTGCGCTCTTGCGCGTTCATGTGCGTGATGTATATGTATACACGTGTGTTTACATACGTGCACGCGCGCACGGAAACTACAGCGGTAAATTATATATATTCGGCATATTATATATTATTAATACGCCGAATTGCACATTAAATAATAGCTCGAAATTGCTTCGGCACAAGTCAAATTTGAAATCGAAGTAATTGTGTGTCTCGGAGAAATACAGTTCTCTTGAATATTCTAATTTACAAAAATTATTTGTAATTTACTTGTTGAAAGAAAAAACAATCTCATCAGATAATTTATATATGATTTCTGAAAAGAAAAGCAAAATTTTATGGAAACTGATGCCGCGTAATATAGCGAGGCACATTTTCCAATTTGTTTGCCGCCAATTTTCAAGGGAGATGAATGGAACGGTTAATAAAATAATAGGGCGTTTAGGTAACAAAAGAGGTTTCGTTGTAACAAAGCTTATCCCCCATCAACATGATCGGCTGGCCGTAACGTGACGAGACTCGGTAAAATCCATGTGTGCATCGCGTTCCGCACGGCCAACGGGCGTGCATGAATGAGGGATGGATATCCTTGTAGTATCGGTAAATCGCGTCCCTTTGAATTCCGCGTAATCGCGGTACTTACGTTATTGACAGCACCGGCGTCCACATCAAAGCCTCTCGTGTGTGTCGCGTCTCACGTGATAGCTTGTAGTGATGTATATATTATACGCGTGTGTATACATATTATACACGTGTGCTCGCGTAGGACACGATAATAGCAGACTCGGTCGCATAAAATGAGCATTATTATCTTGCATAATGCAATAAACATCAATTGATCGTGTTTCATACTGTTGGCGAAATATATTAAAGGTCGCATTAATTATAATTTAATCGAGAAAAAAATAATATATTATCATTAATTAATAAGTGCATATACACGTATTGTTAATTATGTATTGTTAATTTGCTCATTCGATCGATTATATTTGATCGTTCGCGCTACTCTAAACAATATCGAGAGCTGTCGGTTTTTTGACGTCGGTTTGAGAAAATAATCTCTCTCTCTCTCTCTCTCTCTCTCTCTCTTTTATTTCGGGGTCTTCGACACTATATATAAATTTTTCAAAGTTTGCGGCTTCAAGTCCGTCGACGGTGATGAAACGAGTTTTAGATTTACGTCAATCAATCATAATCGTGGGAAAAAAAACGTAATTGATCGGCCTTCGAAAGTTTTAATTTCGTTAACACACCGCGCGCGCATATCGACTTTCGTTTATATACTTTTAATTTAATCAGAAACGCACAAATGTATGGAACGCGAAAACACGATGTGTTATAGGTTTGACAGTCGATAATCTCGGCATGCGCCGCTTTTTTGCAATATTTTTCGCGAAATCGATTCAATTCTACTTTCGTGCCGGCTACAATTTGTTTGCGGCTAATCTGATAAGGGTGTCTCGCCGGAAAGATTTTCAACATGTCCGATCGCAACAAAGCGCCAGGTCTCGGGAGTGTATCGCAAGTCTCATCTCCGCCGGAAAGAACAGACGGCAGCTGTGATGGATGGACCGGGTTGTCCGATGTGATAGCGCGAATTTGTGTCTTTTCTCTCGATTCTTGCCGCCGCAACATCTAACGTAAATTTTGTTCTTCTTCTTCAATTTCTGACGAAAAATTCGTCAGTTTACATGCGACGACGTTGCTAAATGTCATTTTGTGCGCGGTAAGTTCGTCTTCTCTCTTTTTTGTCACGTAGCTGTTAAGTCCGACTTTTTTTGTCACGAAACGAGAAAATGTCGCGTAATACATCGTCTCTCAACCGTTTTTATTATTTCTTTTACTATATTATTTTATTTTCGTTACAATTTCCAAGTAATTTTACATCAAATTGTGTGCGAGTTTTGATAATAAGTTGTGTTTATTTGTCAAACTAACATATTCAATGTATTATATGGTTTGCAGATCTTTTAATACGTGCGATCGGTCTGTTTAATAGCTTAGTCTTGAAGATTAGATTTTTTACAATCGCACTTCGTGTTTAGAGAAAGAACTCAAGTTTCGATTTCGAAACATCTTTTTTTCTTGGCCTGTACGTATATGTTTATAATTTTTCGTTGCGTATATTATTATATCCATATTTTTAGGTAGAATTACATGTGTACAAATTAATCATATACACTTGGCACGAAACGCGCGAGTCGTGTTGTTTGATAACATTTGAATTAGCTATAAAATCGACACAACACTTGTGCCTCTACTAAACTCGGATGCGCGCGAATGCATCGGCTTTTTGTGATGCAAAGCGACGTCGAAACTAACGGATAAACAAGTAACTCGTTATAGTGACGCATGCTGGGATGACAAATACTGTGCGTGACACGCTCGCAGAAAACTTTCCGCCATTTCTATTCATGCGGGATCACTGTCCGCGCTCTCTCGCGTTCGCCATTTCCCTGTCTCTCTGCGAGCACGTTGCTATTTTTCAAATAAGAGCAATTACTACTAACAGTCTAGGAATAGTGCGTGAAAGCGTAATTACCTTTCGCGTAATCTCGCGCGCAGTGGAGATTGCGTATTGTTGATTTTATTAAAAAAAAAAAAGAGAGAGAGAGAGAGAGAGAGAGAGAAACAGAATAACACCGGCTCTCTCTCTCTCTCTCTTTTGTCTTTAGTATTCTCCAGAGATATATATCAGATATATAAATTGCTCGACTAGAGAGAGGCATTTTTATCCCAGTCATTCATCATCGTTATGAGAAAATACGCTCTAATGAAAAACAGCACAATAACGTTGCTCTAATTACAGTTAATTCTCATGAGACACACGGATAGCGATTTAATCCGCGATATATTTGCTAGAGATGCACTGTAAATACGCGACTGCGCGAGTCTAATTTTTTTTTTTTTTTTGTTTTTTTCATCTATGTATTTTTTTTCATTCCGAAAGATAATTGGTGGTTGATAATTTACGCGACGACACATACTTACACCAATTACGGAGGAAGCTTAATGGACTTAGAATTGTAAAGGTCGGCGAAAAAGTTCAAACGGAATCTGCGTCTCGAAAATCTCACCGTTCCCCGTTCAAGAATAACTAGAGTCATTCCTTTCAACTCATTTTCTTTCACGGCGTAATTGCAGGCGGTGCGCGCCTGTTCCGTCGTCGTGTATGCAAAAAATAAACAGCCATAACGAGAACGGAAAAGTTTCTAGTGTCGTAGCGCAGCTGTGTGTGTGTGCGTGTGCTTTAAAGCCCGCACAAGCTGCAAGTGCTAATTCCGTTTCTTTTCCATCCCCCTTTCTTTTTCACGTCGAGAGAAAATATAACGCTTCTTCACTTAGAGAACACACTAGTTACACTCATCTTCAGAGAGAGACGCGCGTCGAGGCAAGCCGTCACGGTCGACTTTTCTGCGTTCAAAATGAAATAGCAAGCGAAATCGCGCGCATAGCTTACGTACGCGATGTATGTACGTACGCGGAAATTCCGTGGGAATAGAAATTCCCACGGAAGAGAAACGCGCGCGTCGGGCGATTTATGCAATTTGTAAATTGACGCGCGAAGCATGACGCATCGCGTTTCTTTTCTCTCTCTTTTTTCCTCCCTCTCTCTCTTTCTGTCTTCTCTCTCTCTCTCTTTCTCTCTCTCCCACCCGCATATATCCCGCGATATCAAGAATTCCGAAGTACGTATTTTGCATAAATTTCAGGCACAGACTGTATCTCAAACAGCCGTTTACATTTTCTCTTCGCCGCGAGCGCACGCGTGCGCGCGCGCGCGCGCTCGCTCGGCTCTCGCTCCGGCTCTGCCCTATCTCCGGTCTTTTCAACGCTTTCGTTTTGCATGCGCGCTCATTTCTTTTGCATGCAACCGACTTCTTCTTCTTCTTCTTCTTCCTCAAAGAGAGAGAGAGCTGTACGCGCGGAAGACGCTTTTCCTATCTCGCCGAGCATGCTCCTTTAACGAACCGAGTTTCCTTACAAAAACGTCCGGCCGTCATCGGACGACAATATAAAGCATTCGAATGCTCTGCACCAACGCGCCGCGCGCGTACTCGATAAAAGTATATAAACTTGTTAGTCCGAATA